>JAIUZE010013832.1:0-54656 GCA_022085475.1 Heliosperma pusillum
TCACTCATATAATGACCCCCCACGAAATTATATAAGTGATTCCAAGACCCATCTTTAGACAAAAATAGTCATCGTATGCTACCTTTATTTAAAAATGGTAAGTCAATACTTGACTAATCTACACTAGCACTCTTGGTGTGACGGATTTCAAAACTAAAATCCATATCCTAGTCCCAAGATAACGCTTATCTCGTTGAGTCCAATCCAATTTTGGCTTGTGATCGCATCACCCTACTTACCCGAGGTAAAAAGGGACCCACGAGCGTGGTAGCCCTAATAAACACGGGGTTCATAGGTGCTTCAATTGGTAAGACTAAATCTCAATTTTTTAAGTTATGTGAGAGGTCTTGTCAATTTCGTTATTAATTCCCTATAAGCGAACTAAGTCGATGAATTTTGAATAACTTTGAATTGACAATCGAGAAATAAAAATGCATGTTGGCGATTTTGGCTTGAGCGAAAAAACATAAAGCAAGCAAATAATAAATCCTAGTATGGCCACCTAGCTAATCTAATTAACTAGACGATTACAAAATCGGAAACCAACTCCTTGGCCCCTTGCCTCTTTACGGTACATGCTCCAAAAAGGCACCGTCTTTTGGAACACCGACTTCGGGAATCTTCGTCTTCATAATAATTAATTACAAAAGATACAAATAAAATTCCTATTATACATTTGATCTAAAAATGAAATTTAAATTATTACAAACGGCGATACGAGATCGCAAATAAAATTACAACTGAATCGGTATTCACTTACATTACGGGTAATACCGATTAAAATAATCTAGGCCATATTAGGTACAACTTGCATTAAAAACTTAAATAAATGACATACATTCATTCAACAATAACAACATAAATAAAATGTTGTAAAAATCATGCCAAAATCGCCCTTGATACTTATCATGCTCATTCTAGCTCGGATTTATGGATTTTATCGATTTTTAACCATAACAAATCAATAATCAACACTTAAATCGTATTTAAGCTCAAACTAATTATCTAAACCAATTTAGAACTCAAAATTAGTCCCCACTAACTTTGTTTGTATTTAATTAGTTCGAATTGATCATATTTGCTAAATATAGAGGTTTAATCATAACATTTATGAAATAAACCCAAAATAAAATATAAAAATCATAAAAATTTGAAAAAAAAAATTTTTGTACATTCCGTACGTTTCCAGGAACTCTAAAAACCAGAAAAATTTGCCCAAAATTTTTGAATTAATTTTATGAACAAATAACTTATATTCAACGGTTTTATCAAATAAAAACCATTAAATATAGTAAAATAGTGAAACAAATTATAAAATTTCACCAAGATGATATAAATACGATTATAAAATGTACCAAAAATTTTCAAGACCATAAAAGGACGTTTCAATATTATGATCATAATAATCTCACTTTATTGACTTTTATCTTATAAAAATCAATAATCATGCAAAACTTAATGAAAAGTCACGAAATATTACATACAGTATGAAAAATATTCATGTGAGATCATATCAAAATTTCATGGCCAGAATTAACATGAAACTATTTTTAGTTAACTTTTAACATAAAACATGCATATTAACATGATTAAAAGGCCATAAATCAAAATAAATAGCAAATTAATCCCTAAAACCACCAAATTTGACCACAGCCATTTTGAGGTCAGTAGGTATGCATGAAAATCAAAAATTTTGTGAAAACCAATTTTTAACACAAATTTTCAATTTTACCCAAGTTATCGTATAACTCGATTTTAATGCTTAAAATCGACATGCATGTAACAATTGAGCTCTAATAACACATGGAAGTCCTAGACCTCTAATTAGACACTTCTAATTATTTCATTAAATTACATTAACTTAATGATTTAGGATCTAGTTATCATGCATGCAAATATAAAAGCATAAAAGAAAAGATAAGACGAAAACATCCTTACATGGGGTATTTTTGGTTCAATATGGGCACAATAAGAACTCCTTCTTATTGTTCTTGAGCATGAAATTAATGGATGATCCTCCATAAAACAACCTCCAAAGTAGAAGGTCTCCTTCTTGTTGCACCCAAGATTAAACCCAAATAATCTTACATTATTATTAACTAGATAATAAGTAAGACATAATACTACTAATATTAGTATATTACTACACTAGTAATATGTAGTGAATATTAGTTTGCATGTGAGTTTTAGAGAGAAGTTGAGGATTTTAGAGAGATATCTAAAACAAATGAAAATGAATGAGCAAAATGAAATGCACAACCAAGTGCACTATTTATGGGCACTTGGCCGGTCATGCTCTCACCAAAAGGGTGATAATTTTGCTTATTATATTCTCATGCAAAATGACTTGAGTGTGGGTAAGAAAATGATAATGATTAACATGTCATAATCACTTGGTGAAGTGTGGATTTAGTAGAGAATAAACATGATTGTTTTTCCACTAGCTAAAACCGGTCCAAGTGTCTCATATGGACCATTTTAGATTTTTTGATATTTGTTCCACAAATACTTATTAATCATATGCTTAATTATCTTGCATAATTAAGTGTTAATTTGATCATATAACAATTATATGACCCAAATTAATAAACAATATGTACTTAACTTTTAAGTGATATTTTACCATTATATCAATATATAATGGGTCCCACAATGCCCAGTTAATTTATTTTACAACTCCTTGTAAATATAATTAACTAATTACCTCTGCCTCAAAATATATGCATTATCTCAACTAATTTAATGAATCAACGATTAATCACTAAATTAAATCTTATTTAATCGTATTAAAATAAGACGTAAAATTTATTCAGTCAGTTATCGTATAATTGACTAATAAACTTAAGTGGAATGAGTTCCTAACTCAATTTCCAATAAATAACTCTCCTAACTAAAATGTACATATCAAATATTAGGGCTGAGCTAAAAATCCGATTATCCGAACCGATCCGATATCCGATCCGCATCCGATCCGAAAAAATGGATACCCGATCCGAAAAAGACATTCGGATCGGATACCCGATCCGAACCTTTCGGATACGGATCGGATATCGGATACCAGTCTAAAAAATTTTGGATATCCGATCCGATCCGAAACTTAACTTTTTTACATTTTTTCCAAAGAAAGTTGAAACTTACACATTACTTTTAGGCCTTCAAAATCGAGGAGTTAATTTAGTTCAATTTACGGATAGATACGGGATGTTAAATTATTATACTCCCTCCTATTCTGAGCAATGTTCCCCCTTTCCATTTTCGTCTATTCACAATAACTTCCCCGTTTATTTTTTTGGTAAACTTTTATACTTATTTTAATCACATTACCCCACTTCAATACCCCACAATACCCATACTTTATCTTATTTTAATTACCTTACCCCACAACAATAATTATTTTAATCACTTCACTCCACAATAATACCCCACAATACATTCCCTCTCTCCAATCACCTTACCCCACTACATTATCTTTGCTTATTTAATTAAAATCCTTAAAATTTGTGATAAATGAGAATGGGAAGAAAGCTTAGAATAGGAGGGAGTATGTAGTGAAGTTTTTTATAAAAAAAATTTTTTTTAGCAAAAAAGACATTTTTTAAGATAAATACACATACTGAAAAAATTATCACGAAAATTGGATATCCACGGATATTTGGATATCCGATCCGATTTTTTTGGATATTAAAATTGGATATCCGAAGTGTTTCGGATCGGATATCGGATAGTAAAAATTTGAATTTTCGGATCGGATATCCGATCCGAAATTGGAGTTCGGATCGGATATCCGATCCATGCTCTGGCCTATCAAATATATGTAATGCCCTAATTAAACTGTATCGTATACAAATAATTAGTATTCTATTTGGGTCTCATCCTATAAGTGTGACCTAAAGGGATCAGTTGATCACCGCCGTCATACGACAATAACGTCAAACTCTAGTCAGCCGAGCGTTACTGATTTACGTTAATCAACTGACGTGGAGTATCATAATATACTAATCATGCCACGTATATTCCAAATGAGATTTATTATATAAATGCACTATTGTGGAGGACACTTACTCCAACAGTAATGCCCCTGCTACCTTCCAAAGGTGTATGATGGGGATATTTTCTGAGTACATCGAGTCGATAATGGAAGTTTTTATGGACGATTTCAGCGTCTATGGAAGTGATTTTGATAAGTGTTTAACTAACCTTGATAAATTTTTGCAGAAATGTATAGAGGTTAACTTGGTTCTAAACTGGAAAAAGTGTCATTTCATGGTCAACGAGGGAGTTGTTTTAGGGCATTTAGTTTCTGACAAGGGCATCCAAGTTGATAAGGCAAAAGTGCAAGTGGTAGAGCAATTACCACCTCCCGTAAATGTTAAGAGAGTTAGAAGTTTTCTTGGCCATGCCGGCTTTTATCGCCGGTTTATTAAAGACTTCTCGAAAATTGCTAAACCACTTACACAATTATTGCTCAAGGATGCCCCATTCAATTTTACTGATGAATGTCTTTCTGCTTTTGACAGGTTAAAGCGAGCTTTGATTACAGCACCAATTATTCAGGCTCCAGATTGGGAACTTCCATTTGAAATTATGTGTGATGCTAGCGATTTCGCAATTGGCGCAGTACTAGGCCAAAGAAAAGACAAGGTTTTGAGTGCAATTTACTATGCGAGCCGGACATTAGATGAGGCTCAAGTGAAATATGCCACCACAGAAAAAGAATTGCTAGCTGTGGTATATGCGCTAGAGAAGTTTCGATCTTACTTGTTAGCTTCGAAAGTTATTATTTATACTGACCATGCAGCACTGAAGTACCTTCTTGCTAAGAAGGAAGCCAAGCCAAGACTGTTGCGGTGGATACTCCTACTCCAAGAGTTTGATTTGGAGATTCGAGATAAGAAGGGAGCTGAGAATTTGGTTGCCGATCACTTATCTCGCATGCCATCGCAGGAAAAGGGAGATTCTTTACCTATTAATGATTCTTTTTCTGACGATATTCTGATGGCTATTACTACTAATGAAAATCCGTGGTATGCTGATTATGCTAATTTCATTGTAGGTAATCTATTGCCTCCTGACTTGTATTTTCAACAAAGGGAGTGTTTCCTTCACGACGAGAGACATTACTTTTGGGACAATCCTTATTTATTTAAGGAATGCGCGGACGGTCTTTATCGACGGTGTATACCGCAGTGGGAGACCAAGGCAATCCTAGAAGCATGCCATTCTTCATCTTATGGTGGTCACCACGATCCGTCTCGAACCGTGGCTAAGGTACTTCAATCTCGTTTTTATTGGCCCTCTATGTTTAAAGACGCTAAGGATTTTGTGGTAGCTTGTGATGCATGTCAGCGAACATGAAATATATCTAAGCGGCATGAGATGCCTCAAGTAGGAATACTAGAGGTCGAGGTTTTTGATGTCTGGGGCATTGATTACCAAGGCCCATTCCCGTCCAGCAAAGGTAATAGATATATATTAGTTACTGTTGATTATGTATTCAAGTGGGTAGAGGTTGTTGCCTCGATCCATTGTGATGCTAAGACTGTCATCCAACTGTTTAAAAAGGTAATTTTCCCTCGCTTTGGTGTCCCTCGGGTTGTCATTAGCGATAGAGGTATGCATTTTAAAGAAAAACAACTTTGTGCTTTATTGTATAAATATGGTGTTGCACACCGTCGTGGTTTGGGATATCACCCCCAAGCTAGTGGTCAAGTAGAGGTTTCCAATCGGGAAATTAAAGAAATATTAGCAAAAGTTGTCTCTAAATCTCGAAAAGATTGGAGTATTAAACTGGATAATACCTTATCGGCTTATAGAACTGCATTTAAGACACCAATTGACACTTCACCATATCGTTAGTCTATGGTAAATCTTGTCATTTACCCGTAGAATTAGAGCATAAGGCTTGGTGGGCCATTCATGAATTGAATTTTGACAACAAACTTTGTGGTGAGAAACGTTTGTTGCAGATAGATGAGCTGGAAGAGTTCCGGATAAATGCCTATGAAAGCTCCAGAATATACAAAGAGAAGACAAGACGGTGGCATGATAAAAGACTTATACCGCGAGAGTTCAAAGTTGGTCAGAAAGTATTGCTATTCAATTCCCGACTGCGCCTTTTTCCTGGTAAACTAAAGTCCAGGTGGTCTGGCCCCTATACGGTTACTTCTGTTTCTAAGTTTGGGTCAGTCGAGTTAGAAAACTCCAAAGGTAAGCGGTTTAAGCTAAATGGTCATCAAGTAAAGCATTATTATGGAACCACGGATTCTATTGGAATGATCGAAGTATTATACTTCGACCATATTGATGAACAAGCCAATTAAGGTAACAAGGTCGAGCGGGACCTCATAAACCAGCGCTTACCGGGAGGCAACCCGGATTGTATTAAGCTTGTAAGTTTGAACTTTTTGCTATTAGCTTAGTTTCGTTTAGCTTTGTGAATTGAATTACTTGTAGTTATTAATTTAGCTTCTTAGTGCTTGTCATTAGCTTCGTTTGAGTGTTAAGTGACAATAAGGACTGACTTTTGACTGAAAGGTGCATTATAGGAGATCGTGTCGCGCAATTCCTTAGAACGAAGAAAGATGGAAAGCGTTTTCATCAGAAAAGTCGATCGACTGAAATTTGTGGTCGATCGACTACTTTTGCTGAGACATAATTTTTTGCAAGTTTTAGTCGATCTACTGACTTTTGTGGTCGATCGACTAATTGTGGTGACATATGGTTAGATTTAGTTGATCGACTAAATATTTTGGTCGATCGACTAAATCGAAGCAATAAAAAAAAATCGAGTGTTGTTGCAATTTAAACCTTCACGCATTCTTCTTTCTTCATTCTTCCTGTGTTCGCTGCATTCTTCTTTCCTTCACTACTCTAAATTTCTCCCTCTTTCTTTCACTTAATCTCCCTCACTTTTTAAATCTCTCCATTTTCTAACCCTCACAAGTAAATTTTATTACTTTAAATCCTTTCAATCATTCGTTGCTACTACTTTCCAATAATCCTAATTGAAAAAATTAGGGTTTGAGTTTTCAATTGATTTAGGGATTTCTGAAAAAATTACATGACTAACCATCAAACTTAACTTGTGATAGGTAAACTATGGAAGGAGGCAAGTGACGGAGGATGACCACCGGACAGACTTCCAGGTGCCAGACAGCAGTTCCGACGCCAACCGCAGAGACGAGCATGTCAGGCAGTGGCGGAGCTCCAGTAGACCCGCGTACCGCAATGGTACATCATGAACCTTTAGATAGTCTACCTGACTATCCGGAGGTAACCTTTGAATCCCAAACTCAAAAAAATCGGTTTGAATCAATCTCGCACAATCCTATTGTTCCTTAGCGTTTTCTTGATCATGACACGCTAGTGGCTTTCGGCCTCTACGACAGTGTTATAGGAGTTCTGAATGGTACGGGGATGTCAAGCTTTAATTCAAATGTAAGAATACACTTACCAATCCCCTACACTTGAGTTTTTCAGCAGTTTCTTTTTCTATTTTGCGGATTTTAAGGCGAATGCGAATGCCACTAGCATCCGTTTTTGCCTTCTTAATCAACCATTTACATTTTCCTTACCCGAGTTTGGTGCTCTTCTTGGTCTACATAGTGAGGGGGATTACAATCCCCCTAGAAAATTGATTCATCCACTCAGGGATGCCCTATCCGACCACTATAATGGTAGGAAGCGGGGCATGTTTGTGCATCATCCGGTTGTACGTTATTGGCTTCGTTTAATTGCAAGCACGATTTTTGGACGAAAAGAAGCCAATAACGTAAACTCGAATGAGCTTCATTTCTTGGGTGGCTATCCAAATATCGATAGTGGTAGCCTGTTTTTGCTAAATGTAGCCTATCTCGTCGCTCAGCACTTTGTTAATATTGCAGACGGGATTTTGACTTCCATCTACTGTGGGGGGGTGGTCACCCATATCGCCAAACATTTGCTTCCCGATTTCCCCAGAGGTATGCTACCCATTGGTCATGAGAACCAATTTTTAGACAGCGCTCGTTTACTCGATAGGTTTTTCATGTATCACATAAATTGGCTCTTAGATGACGGGACGTGGAAGATCTCCACGTCCACCTCAGTAACTTTGCCTTGCGAATCTTTACCTCCTTTGACCCCTCTTCCTTTTGTTGCACGAAAGGCATATCGACCACATGTCCCCTCATACCTTTTACCTTACATTCTGCGAAGGAGGGCCGTTGGTCGTAGTCAGCACCGAGAGATGGGGCAGCCATCTACACCTGCTCCTACTGGACCTTCCTTGGGTTTTCCAACCCATTTTTTACCTCCACCCCCTTTTGTGCCCCCTTCGGTCATTGACCAAGGGGCACGTGACCGTATGCTACTTGATTTAGGTAGCAGAATAGCGCAAATGCAGATGAACCAGGCCTAGGTTGGGTTCCTTATCTATGAGTCCTACATACGTAGTGGCCGAGTACCGAATGATAGGACCCACCCATCTTACTACCGCTATCCGGAGGGTGGCTATCCCGACAGAGCAGCCGCGGAGGCGGGTGGCAGTGACGAGGAGGCTCAGTCTAAGTCGGAGGAGGAGGAGAGCGATGGGAAGTAGGAGCTTGCTACGACCTCCCTTGTTGTCTGCTGGTTTAGGGAGGTCATCTTTGTATATAATTGTTAGTTTCTTTATCATATTTCACTCCCGTATGTATTTATTTCATCTTGCACCCCTTTCCCCTACCTATTGTTGCTGCTGATGTTTGTTTGCTGAACACAATGAGGTCATTGTGTGATTTGGTTTGGGGAGGGTATGCATCTGTCTTAGTTTGCATCCATCTGCATTTTATTACATATCGGCATTCAGGTTAATTGCATTTCTGCAAGCATAGTTTCTAAAAAAAAAATTGAAAAATCATAAAAATACAAAAACATGTTTATTTTTGCATTTAGGTCGAGTCGGAACGGTCGAAAACAATGACGAAACCGCTTCTATGCTTTTACTTTAGTCTAAGCCTTGCATCGTTAATGTCATCCTGTACAACCATTTGCATAATCTATGAGTTTTTGATTAAAATTTACTGAACGAATAGACTTGACTTGATATCGGCAACCTACATAAACATTCTAAGGAATTAGAGCCTTCATAAACTGATGACATTCATGATCAGTTTCATTTAGGATGTGAGTAGGACTCCTTATAAGGCATGTAACATTAATTTGCATAAGCATGACATTTACCTCTTTGTGCCTGTATGCATTCGGTTTGTGGAAGGTGACACATGTGGAGAGGCGAACCTTTCTTTCTCATATTTTACCCTTAAACTTCACTAGCCAAATTAACCTATTTTGACCCAATTTTTAACTACAATCCAAAATTAGCCCACCTTAGTCAAGCTAGTTTAATTGTCTGTATTGGGTACGTTTTTTATCGTTAGTTTGGTATTTCAGTCGTGCAATGAAAATAGAGTTGCTAATTTGAGAATGAAGATGAAAAAAAAAGGAATGAAAAGAAAAGAAACAAAAAAATTTCAACACTCCGAAAAAAAAGAAATAACATTAGATAAAAGAGTTGTTGAGTGTTGAAAAAGAAAAGAAAGAGGAATGTTTATACTCCCGTGCTTGTCCTTATACATTTTTGGGGAGTCGTGTTGTGTGTATTGAGTTATGGCGAATTTGGCATTAATCTTAATTTTAAATTGGGTTTATAAGGCGGATGAGTCGCTAATTGGTTACGGTTGTACTAGCTTGGCTTTACCTCCACATATCCAAAATTTATTGTGCCCCTTTTCACCCTATTACCTCACCACACACTAAATGTAAGTCCTCGGCATGTGTCTTGGCCCAGTTTGGTTGGAATGCATATGTACGGTCGATAGAGGTATTTATCATGTTAAATTGCATGCATGCTCTGATAGGTCGCAGTTAGGTGAGTGACTATTTTCTCTCTTATCTTATAAATTTTCTCACCATGTGCTTTGAATGAGTGATGAGTGACCCGTGAGAGTCCGATATATACAAGTCTTGCAAGATCGACGTCTTGCAAGGTTGACGGTTCAGTTCCTTTATCATTGATTTAACTCGTTCACATTTGATTTTGTGCCTTGGTGTTTGCTTTTATGCATTAAACGGGCTTGGACACTAGAAGTATAGGTAGCTCTGAGCTTTTCTTCGTTCCATTAAGTGATTTTATTGTCTAAATCTTTGCTTGCTTGGGACAAGCAAGGGTTTGGTTTGGGAAGGTTTGATACGTGCCTAATTTATACATTTATTTCACCCTTTTTGCACGCATTTCTATGCTATTTTGAGTAGCGAAAGGTACTATTCTACTTTGTTTCGGATACTTTGGGTATTTCTTTATTTTTTTACAGGTTGTTGACCCGTAAGGAGCCAAAACGAGTCGAATCTCATCTTTCTGTTGCATTCCGGATACGAGTGGAGTCGTGCTTGGGAACTGTCACCTTGGGACACTCGGGAACGAAAGAAGACGCATTGAGTTAGAGTGAAATTGGCGTGTTGATCTGGAAAATAGTCGATCGACTATTCACTTCAGTCGATCGACGGGTTTGGAAATTAGTCGATCGACTAAATACTGTGGTCGATCGACTAATTTGAAGTAGAGGCGGCAAAATTCTTCACAACAGTCGATCGACTAAGTTGTGCAGTCGATCGACTACTTTTAGCTTTAGCCGAAAATTTGATTTTCTGATTCAGCCCATTAGTTTTAATAGTTACAGAGTTTAGTATTTAAGCTTTGTAAACCAGAATAATTAGGTTATGCTTTATATACTGTAAAACATTCTACGTTCCTTTTTAGCAACTTTAGATCTAATTCTTGGAATCGATCTTTCTTCCTCCTTTTGGTATTGAATCTTCTTTTATATTAATTCTTTTCTCTCATTCTCGTTCTTTGTTATTTACTCTCGCTCATTAATTTCTTTGTCTATTAATTGTTGTCTTTAGCCATGTTTAATTCAATTCTTATTGTTGTAGTTAATTTCATTAGATACTACATGAGTAGCTAACTCTTCTATGCTAGGATTTAGGGGAACTGCGGTTATGTGACGGTATAATTACTAGATTATTAGTTAAGTCATAACTATTGGTTTGTATTGTTAATTGTTACATTAATTGTTAGTAAATTGGTTAAATGCATGTGACTGATTTATTAGTTTGTTAAACCTTGACCTAGATCGTAAGTAGACCTGGCAAAAGCAACCCGACCCGATTGACCCGACCCAAATGACCCGATCCGTGACCCGAAATTGACCCGAACTACAACACCCGAATATGACCCGAAACCCAATTGGACCCGACCCGACCCGAATATGACCCGATTTTTCTTGACCCGTAACTGACCCGACCCGAAAATAACCCGATTCAAAACGACTCAACCCGAAAATGACCCGACAAAACATAACTTTAATTGAACCAAAAAGACTTAAAATGGCCTTTTCTCTCTTATTCTTTGACCCGAAAATGACCCGACCCGAAATAACCCGACTCGTTTGACTCAAAACGAACCCCACAACAAACCCGCAACAAGCCCGAAACCTGAAATGACCCGACCCGACTCGAATTAACCCGAAATCAACGAGAGACCCAAACTGACCCGACCCGAACTGGCCCGACCCAAACCCGATCCGATTGACCCGTTTGCCAGGTCTAATCGTAAGATATGGAATAGGTAGAGACTTGCAGCGAACAATAGAATGCCCTAATTAGAGCGAAAGCTAAATTAGTAATTCTAGGGTGATAAACCGGAAGGAACTATCCATTACCCTTCAAACCATGTTTATGTTAATCTTTTGATTATTTCATTGACCGTCGTTGACCGTGGTAACCCGATATCCTAGCTATTTCTCTTATAATATTTTAATCAACTTTCTTCCTTTATTTCTCTTTCCTTCACTACTTGTAGTTTAGAAAACAAACAATTTAAACCCACATTGATTACTTAGACAAACGATTAATTAGCAAATAGAATTTCTTTAGTCTCCCTGTGGATACGATCCGGACTTCCTTTACTGCATTAGTTTAGGCTAGTTGGTTATCTTTGATTAGGTGTGCGATTTAGCCTGTCAACGTAATAACCACCATTTTCTTATACAAAGTTGACCGAATAATTTCAGTAAAACAACAATGGTAATAATGATAGATCTTTTCTTTTATACCGCTAGTACGAAACAACCAGTAAGTAAACTATACATCTGATGTAGTACTACAAGTTGTGTAGAATCCGAGTTTTATGATAAATTGTTTTAGTTTTGTTTTAAAGATTTTGAGCCATCCTATAAATTTCATGAGTTAGGTCACTTAGACAATAAGTTCAAAAAATTATAATATAACTAAAAAACATCATATATAAACTCGGTTAAGTTTGAGTTTTGATGACAAAAATTAAAATGTAGCCTATGAACTTTAAAAAGCATAGAAAAAATACAAATAAACTCAAATACAAATTTTATCGGAGATAATGAATCCGATGTATGTTCCTTTTTCCCCCGCAACAATACCAATTGTAAATTTTATCACAAAATTTCAAATGAAAGTAAACATATATTTTAATTGTTAATTTCTCGTATATTCCTATATAAAATAACCGTGCATTAGCACAGGATCTACACTAAATGTTCAACTTCAATGTTTATAAACTCGTAAATTGTACGCTCATTAAGAATACAAGCTATTATAAAAAAAAATACGAGCTACTATGAAAAGAATACGAGCTTAAACTTAATTGTAATGTACTTTAAAAAAATACGAGCTATTATGAAAAAATATGAGCTACTGTGAAAAGGATACGAGCTAAACTTTCAAGAACATGGAGATGTAATTTGTAATTGTCTTCCCAAAACCATTGATTCCGAGTTAAATGGTTCATTTTCCATTGAAGTTCATGGTCCTTTGATGTTCATGTTCGAATGATAATGATACATTTGATGTTTCATCCGCCATCGAAGCTCACTACAAAAATAAGGCGGGTTACTGACGGAAATTAAACGCCGTCATTAAATCTCGGGAAACTGACGGAATACTGACAAAAATTTAATTCTGACGGAAATTCCGCCAGTAACCGTTAGAATATTTTGGCGCGTTGACCAAAGTCAATGGCGCTAATAAATTCTGACGGAAAATCCGTCAGTAGCCGTCAGATAATTTTGGCACGTTGACTTAAGTTAATGGCGCCAATATTTTATGACGAGAACTGGCGGAAATTCTATCAAGAAATTAAAACAAAGTCAAACTAAAGTTGACTTTTACTGACGGTAAAGTCAACAAAATATTGACTTTATTCCGTAGTATGGTCAACATTATGTTGACTTTTGACCAATAATGTTTGACGACTTATCCGCCAGTTAAGCGTCAGTGAAGTTATTATTGACGGAAATCCGTCAGAATGGAGTTTTTTTGTGATGAATTGAAGCGACGCGCGTTACTGACATAAATTCCGCCAGCAGTTGACATTACTAACGGAAAATATGTATTACTGACGGAGTTTTTCCGTCGGTATCCCGAGTTATTTTTGTAGTGGCTTCGTCCACTATTGATGGTAAAAATGTTAAATTCTAATTGAAGAAGAAAAGATAATATAATACTTGATAGAATAATTTAAGGGGAGAAGATGATAAATTAACTGCATAATGGAAGAAGATGGAGGATGATGAAGAGCAACTCGAAAGATATGGAAGCAATTAGTCAGATAAGACATGGATTGAATTACGTTAGTTTTGTTTTAGGTTTACCAAAAGTAATTGAGAAAGAATAAAATAACTTTGGATATATAATAATATTGTACATCCAGATGTTTAGTCTATGAATAACTTCTATTTGCTTAAACTCTCTCTATCAATTATCAAAAACAATACTCCCTTAGTCTGAGTGTACTGTTTATGTAATACCCGCCTTCCGTAAGACCTTTTTATAGGAATCGGGACCTTGGAATTCGGATTAAAAAAGCTTTACGTTGTGTTTTGGGGCTTACTCGGTGGGCTACTCGACCGAGTAGCCTTACTCTCGGTCGAGTGGATCAATTTACTCGGTAGACCGGGTCAACCTACCCTTTTGGGTCGAGTTGGGTTGGTTTGGGTTGTTATCGAGTCGAGTCGGACGGGTTGATTGGGTTCGGGTTGTTATCAGGTTGGGTCATTTCAGGTCAAATGATGTATCGAGTCGGGTAGGGTCATTATCGGGCCCGGTTACTTTATCGTATTATTTCAAATTTTGACCATTAAATTTAGTTTTTAACCCGTATTTGTTTTAGTTACTTAATTATAAAGTCAAACGTACTAAATCCAAACACGAAATTCCTTTCATTTTAATCAATATTAAGCTTAATACTTGTTAGGCCATCAATTTAATCGGTTTAATATTGGGTCGGGTCTGGTTTGGATCACATATTACCAGGTCGTGTCAGCTTCAGCTCGCAAAATTCTCAAATTTTATTAGGTTGAGTTTATTTGGATTCGGACCGGATCACTCTGATCGAGTTGTCGAATCAGACATGCTAACTCTACGACTATAAATACACACACTAGTGTATGTGAAATAAGATTATCCTATATCCACTACTACAAGTCTACAAACATAACAAAATAAGGAAAGGATAAGCCCAATCACTACTCGCACAAAAAATTGAAATTGATGTTGAATATAAAAAGCCACCCAAGGAAGATAGTTACAAAAGAGTAGGCAGTGGGCCTTGCCGTGCCGTGCCGGCCCGTGTCCCGACCCGTCGGGCCAGCCATAAAATTTGGCCCGGTCCAAGCACGATCAGTCGGACCAGCAGGCCGTGCCGTGCCGGCCCGACCACCACAAACCGGGACTTTGGCCCGGGTAAATCGGGGTCGGGTCGTGCCTGACCCGGGTCGGCCCAATGAATTTTTTTTTTTTTTAAAAAACTTGATTTTTTTAATAAATAACCTTTGAGTAATGAATAATAAATATTAATAATGATTTAAATATATAATTTATCAGTTACATAGTTAATAATGATTTAAATTACGAGTCCACCCGTGCGAGAGCCGTCGTGCCTACCTCGGGTCGTGCCACTCGTGCTTTGGCCGGGCTGTGCCTTGGCACGAGACTTTCACCATTTGTTGCGCTGTGGCCCGCCTCCCTACCCACCGTGCCGGACTCGGCCCGGCCCGGAATTTGCCCCGGGCTCGTGCCATGTCGGACCGGACTCGTGCCGGACCCGTGCCGTCCGTCGTGTAGTTGGCCCGTGTGCCAACTCTAGGTACAATAGTTAATACAGCGTCTTCAACTTTAAACGGGAACAAGTGTGTCTACAATTTGGCGGGTAAAATTACCTTTCGTCCAAAACAACACTTCGTCACTTTCAACTGTAATCTTTCTCATCATCGCATTGATCAGCCTACGCCTAAGCGGCAACCCAATCTGCCTTTTCAAAACATTTCTTCTTCTAAGGTATCTAATACTTCTCAAAACTGACATTATTAGTATTATTATTGTTTTCTTGTTAATTAACCATAGCTTGATGAGTAAATAATCGCTTAATGAGTAAATTATACTACAGAAAATGTGCTTAGTTCATATCAGGCCTAGACGGAGTGGTAGAGTCGAGTGGTCAGAGTAACTTTCACCGATTGGGAACGATGCCGTAGTATTTGGTTTCTCTTTGATTAAGTAAAGCCCTCGGGTTTTAGTCAAAAAAATTATTGTACCCTGTATTATATATCTAAAACAGTTGAGAAAGTTATTATTATTATGGCTTAAATTGTCAAGGATAAGTCTCAGTCAACCACGAAAGTTGTTGAGCAACAGACTCCCTAGTCTACTGACTATATTTTCTACTATTGTTATGCACATTCATTTGTCCACATTCATTAGTCAAATATGTATCCCTATAACCTAGGATTGTTAGCTCACAAGTAGGACTCAGTTAATTGCTCATTGTATTATAAATATCTGACATATGTAACTTGTTTCATTATCAATACAATTATAAACCTTCTCCTATACTTTACATGGTATCAGACGTCTAAATCGATCCTCACGATCATCGCAAAAAAAAATTTTCTCCAATCCTCACGATCACCACAAGCTTCACCGTGTTTATCATCTTTGTGTTAGTCTCTCGATTTTCCGAACGCGATCACCATGTCGAACAACCAACTCCAACTTGTCAATGCCGCTAACCCCACTCACCCTCTTACCCTTGTCAATTTCACCAATTGCATTCATCTCAAAGACACCATCACTTTCCGTCAATGGAGGTTTCAAGTTCGAGCTATCATGAACGGACTTGAACTCTTCCACTATCTTGATGGCACTATTGTTCCGCCTCCCAAAACCCTCTCTGTTCAGCCTACACCACCCGCCACCACCGTCCAAATCAACCCCAACCCTGCCTATTCCACATGGTATAGGCAAGACCAACTTATTCTTGGTGCCTTAACCGGTACCTTAGCACCACCAATTGCTGCCCTCATCGTTAACGATCCCACTTCCGCTGCTGCCTGGTCCACCCTAACTCGCACTTTTGCGAACTCATCCCGTGGCCACCGTCTCCAAATTAAAGACCGCCTTGAAAACATCACTCACACTGATAACATGTCCATTACCGACTACATGACCGCTATCAAAGCTTGTACCGATGATTTGGCACAACTTGAACATCCAATGGATGTTGACGATATCACTGCTAAGATCTTAAACGGCCTTCACCAAACCAAATATCGTTCCGTCATTGACGTAGTTCGCGCACGTGATACATCGATTTCCTTCGAATCACTCCATGAGAAATTAATCCAACATGAACTCCGTCTCAAAAACGCCCCTCCAACCGATACCTCCAACTTTACTCCTTCCGCTCATGCTGCCAATTATCGTCACAATACTAATAACTCCAACAATTCACACCGACCCAACTATCAAAACAGCCCCTCGTCTTACTCCCACAAATCGTCTCCTAATACCTCTACTCAGTCCGGCTACAACAAGCCATACAAGGGTCGTTGTCACTTTTGCGACGAAGTCGGTCATGTTGCCTCGAATTGTCGGGCTTTTCAAGCCAAATATCCTAATGTCATTTTTCCAACTCGTCAGCGTCGTCCTCCTGCTCCACAAGCCCATACCGCTACTCACTCCTCACCTCAGCCTCATCACTCGTGGACAGTGGACAGTGGTGCTTCGCACCACATTACCGACGACCTCAGCACTCTTTCTCTTCACCAAGCTTACGATGGGCCTGATGACTTGGTCATAGGGGATGGCTCTGCTCTTCCAATTACTCACACTGGTTCTTTCACCCTTCACTCTTCTTCCTTTCCTCTTAAATTTACTAACGTCTTAGTTGTCCCATCTATTTCCCGCAAATTATTATCCGTCTCACAATTTTGTACTGACAATAATGCCTATGCCATGTTCTCACCCACCTCTTTTTGTGTTAAGGCAAATCCGACGGGAGCGGTCCTTCTTCAGGGTCCCCTTATTGACGGCTCTTATGTTTGGTCTCCAACTCTGCCTCACGCTCAAATCGCTGTAGCTCATGATCAAGTCTCCTGGCACCACCGTCTTGGTCATCCCTCCAATAAAGTCCTCCAAGTTTTTAATTCCAGATTTAATTTACGTCTTTCTGCTTTTGAACAATGTACTGCTTGTCACTTAAATAAAAGTCACAAGCTCCATTTTGGCACTTCAACGTTATTCTCAAATGCTCCACTTGATTTAATCTTTTCTGATTTATGGACTTCTCCGATCTTATCTCATGAGTCGTATAAATATTACGTAATTTTTGTCGATCATTTCACTCACTACATTTGGTTATATCCTCTCAAACGAAAATCCGACACCGAGGCCACTTTTCTCAAATTTAAAGCCATTGTTGAAAAATACTTTAACAAGCCGATCAAACAATTTTATTCTGATAATGGAGGCGAATTTATTAAATTTACTTCTCACTTAAATCTTAATGGCATCTCTCATTTAACTTCTCCACCGCACACACCCGAACATAACGGATTTGCGGAACGTCGTCATCGTCACATAGTTGAGACTGGTTTGTCACTTCTTACCCATGCTCATCTTCCGACTTCTCTCTGGCCTTACGCCTTTTCCACTGCAGTTTATCTCATAAATCGTCTCCCCACTCCATCTCTAAATAATACCTCTCCATACTCTAAAATTCACAATCAAAATCCTAATATCTTTAAACTCCACAATTTTGGATG
Source organism: Heliosperma pusillum (assembly GCA_022085475.1). Lineage (NCBI taxonomy): Eukaryota > Viridiplantae > Streptophyta > Magnoliopsida > Caryophyllales > Caryophyllaceae > Heliosperma > Heliosperma pusillum. The sequence continues at coordinate 18,156 of JAIUZE010013832.1, forward strand.
CTTATGTTTCCCTTGGCTAAGGCCTTACACTGACCACAAACTCCAACATCGATCCATCCAGTGTGTCTTCATAGGGTACTCCCTCACACAAAGTGCCTTTCTGTGTCTTGATCCCGTCACTTACCGTATTTATACTTCTCGTCATGTTCGCTTTATTGAAGACAACTTTCCATATAACTCCCTTCTCAAAACAGCCCCTTCCATTTCCGATATAACCTCCAGTGACTGGTGTCACCTTACTCTGCCCATCCGCCACTCATCACCCACCAACATCCCCTCTTCCTCCTCTGTCATACCCCAATCCGAAAACACCTCTCTCGCCCCTCCTCCTACTGCCATCGACCTCACTACTCCTGCTGCCTCCCCTGTTTCACCCGCACTGTCCTCCCCCGAAAAAGCCACCACAACTACCACCAGGTCCGCTGCCTCCCCACCTCCCCCACCTCCCCCACCTCCTCCTCCTACCTCCACTAGGCCTGCTACCCGTCTGTCCCACAATATTCGTGTTCCCAATCCGAAATATGCTAAACTTTCCCAAACATCTACCACATTTGTTACACCGTCTACTGTCAAGCAAGCCCTAATCGATCCCTTGTGGCGCAAAGCTATGCAAACAGAGTTTGATGCCTTATCTCGAAATGAAACTTGGTCACTTGTTCCTCCCAACTCCGTGCCAAACATTATTGGCTGCAAATGGGTGTTTAGAATTAAGTATAATCCGGATGGTAGTCTCAAGCAACATAAAGCTCGTCTTGTTGCCAAGGGATTCCACCAACGCCCCGGACTCGATTACTCCGAAACCTTCAGCCCAGTTATAAAGCCTACCACTATCCGTCTCATCCTTTCCCTAGCTGTTACACATGGTTGGTCGCTTCGTCAAATCGATGTGAATAATGCCTTCTTGCAAGGCACGCTAACCGAGGATGTCTACATGGTTCAACCCCCTGGTTTTGCTAATTCTGACTTTCCTAATTACATTTGCAAATTACGTAAAGCTATCTACGGGTTAAAACAAGCACCTCGTGCTTGGTATAACGAACTGAAAAATTATTTTCTTTCCTATGGATTCCGAAACTCAATTTCTGATCCGTCATTATTCATTTTTACTCGCTCTAACGTTTGCTTATATGCTCTTGTCTATGTTGATGATATTATTGTCACAGGTCCGAGCCAATCCGCTGTCACTGCCTTCATTTCGTCTATTTCGGCCCGCTTTTCCTTAAAGGATCTTGGTCCTTTATCCTATTTTCTTGGTATGGAGGTAACTCCGACTGCATCCGGCTTACATTTGAATCAATCCAAGTATATCTCCGACATTCTTGTTCGTTATAATATGCTGGATTGCAGTCCGTCTACTACTCCCATGTTGACCTTTCCACCACTACAAAGAGATGATGATCAACCTATTGAAGATGAAACGAATTACAGAGCTATTGTGGGTAGCCTACAATATCTCTCCCTTACCCGGCCCGACATTGCATTTCCCGTTAACAAACTTGCTCAATTTCTAACTCATCCTACCTCATCCCACTGGATTGCTTTAAAGAGACTCCTTCGGTTCCTGAAAGGTTCTATTAATCATGGTATTCACTTGCTTAAAAATACTCCCTTCAATGTTCATGCCTTCTGCGACGCTGATTGGGCAGGTGACCGTGACGATTACAAATCTACTACTGGCTATGTCGTATTCATTGGTCAAAATCCGATATCTTGGTCCTCTAAAAAACAACGTGCTCTATCCAAGTCTTCAACTGAGGCGGAATTTCGCGCTATTGCGGATACTACCTCAGAAATTTTATGGTTAAAATCTCTACTGTCCGAGCTTGGAATCTCTCTTCCAGCTGCCCCAGCTATTTTTTGTGACAATTTAGGAGCTACGAATTACTCTGCTAATCCTATTTTTCATTCCCGTATGAAGCATCTAGCACTTGCATTTCACTTTGTTCGGGAACAAGTTCAATTGGGTACCATTCGTATTCAACATGTAAACGGTGATGATCAAATTGCAGATACCCTCACAAAACCGTTGCCAAAGTCTCGTTTTCTACTGCTTGCATCCAAGATTGGCCTTACTCTACGACCGTCCATCTTGCGGGAGCGTGTCAAGGATAAGTCTCAGTCAACCACGAAAGTTGTTGAGCAACAGACTCCCTAGTCTACTGACTATATTTTCTACTATTGTTATGCACATTCATTTGTCCACATTCATTAGTCAAATATGTATCCCTATAACCTAGGATTGTTAGCTCACAAGTAGGACTCAGTTAATTGTATTATAAATATCTGACATATGTAACTTGTTTCATTATCAATACAATTATAAACCTTCTCCTATACTTTACATAAATAGGAGTAAAAGTTAAGGAAAGTTGCAATGCAGGTATATTTACCGCTCCAAATTCAAACAGCTCATCAGTTGCCACTTTCCATATTCTTCGCGATTCTAAAAAAAAATTATTTCCTTCCTAAGGAATTTCCCAACTCCGATTCTTCTAAAAAAAAGTCATGTTTACCATCTCTTTCCATTGCAATTACTAATGTCATGAGCATATAACTATCAACTAATTTTTGCACTGCACATAAACTATTCGTTCTTCACGGCTCGTTTACCCTTGTTGCGTTCTTCAGGTAATTATGTATTCATATGTATTCATTATTTCATACTTCCAATCGCATTGTTTTGGATGAATTATACGATTAAAATGATTTTTTACTCCGTATTATTTTATGGGCTTTACCCTAGTCTCGAATATTACCGAATAGAGACGGTGCATTGTTTTTCTACAAATTGGGAAGTATGAATATTAACTCCAGTGTACTGACATATGTAAAAAAAAAATCTTACCGGCCTATTGACATGTTCATATCCCTTTACTATGGTTAGTATATATGGGGATGTTAATGTTTTTTTTTGTTACATAGTATGGGGATACTAAAATATTAATGTGCCAAGTCTTAAAACTTGAGGACACTGTACGTGAGGCTGTGTTATTACAATAGTTCTCACTTAAGACGGTATATCTGTCATAAGAATAAAACGTGTCAAATATTATCTTAATTGGCTAAATAGAACAAATAATTTGCTAGTATTTAGAAACTTTTTTTGTTGTTGTGCGGAAGCGTGAATACCTTGTGTTGGGCCCCTATAGTACCTGTGTCCACGGTCCATAATAGTATGATATTGTCCGCTATGGGTCTATCCCTCACGGATTTTACTCTTGTGCTCCTTCCCAAAAGACCTCATACTATTATATTTGTGTACACTTATAAAGATCACTTTTAATCTTTATTCTATCGATATGGGACAAGGGTTTGCACCCTAACATATGTGTTACTCATGGTATTTAAGTTGTCTTCAGCTTATGACGGATAATTGTCTGTCTTCAATGAGAATTTGTAGGGTTATAATTAGAAGATGTGTCAAATGTTATGTTAATTTTTTTTTTTTTGTTAAATTTGCTAAAAGATAAAAGAATATTAGTTATTAGTTCGTATTAATCTAAGTTCATGAAACGAAATTTTAATATTTTGTAATAGGATATAAATATAATATATGCGTATCAACCATTACCTTTAAGGTTTTGCTTGAGATATTCATCTATCATAGTATTATAGCCAGCGTGAGCAAAAGTCACAGGTTCAAACCCTGGCAACCCGTGGTATATGTATGGGTAAATATAATAAAATATAATATATGGCAGCCCTGGAAAACGCAGTCCATGATATGGGTAAATCTATACTATCTATTAAATCTTGAAACCATTGATTTTCCTTAAAATAAACATGTCCCACTTATGGTATTAGTTTATACATTACATTAAATTTTTTTAATTATTTAACTTACACAAATTATTTTGGAAACTATTACAAGTTAAATAAATCAAGCTAGGTTTCCATAAGATATAATATTGCATAATTATTTTAAACTGATTTAACATATATGTAATATATTTATGTTAATATACGAGCCTCTTAAAATTGCATGTGTACTCAAATTGCATGTTTAATGATCGGCTAATCAAATTATAGTAATCACTCAGTTAAATAGTCAAAGTAACAGTATTAGAACCGGGAGTAATGAAAGTAATTGAAAAACAACGGGAGTAGTGAAAATTTCAATAATATTAATGCGGCATTGTAAAAGTATCAATAATTATGGTGGGAGTAGTGAAAGTAACAATAATTATATTACGACGGGAGTAATGAAAGTAACAAAAGTAATAACAAATGTAATAAAAGAAACAATACTAACAATGAATTGTTTAATAATTTCATATGATTAACGTAATATTTTCATCATATGAGATAATATAGGGATCATGTATGAATATTTTTACCTCCTCCCCTACAAGAGAACCATGTAATCAATCTATCTATCTACTATACGTAAAAGCAATAACATTTAGAGGATTTTGATTGGCTGCTAAAAACAAGGAAGTAAAGGAGTAAAGCGGGCCCCACATCAAGAGCAACCCAATTAATTTCTCTCTTTTTCTTCACACCAAACTCTACAATTCCATAACTATGAAATCTACCAATCAATATTTAATAAATGTACTTTCGGCTTCTTGATCAATTTAAAAAAATAATAATAAATTACAAGAAAATAAATTAAAAAAAATATAAGTAGCTTACGATTTACTCCATTTTTCACAAAAAAAAAATATCTACAACACATAACAAATTAAACATTTCAATATAAAAATATTTAGTATTTAAATAAAAAAACAACAAAAGTCATCAGATTTATGAATATCTTTAATTATAAGAATTATATAAAAAAAGCAACAACTATCGTGATAACTATGGTGAATCTGTTTTTAAAAAGAAGTTGCAAATTATAAATTAGAATCCGTTTTTAAAAAGAAGTTGCAAATTATAAATTAGAAAATAATTTTATAAAAAGTTTTAAAAAAATCATCAGATCTATGAAGTTATATTATGAACATAGTAAAAATAATGTAAAAATTAAAAAAATTAGTAAATCTATTATATTCACTAATAATTTAATAAAATTCAACTGAAAAAAAAAATCAATAATCACATTAATAAAACACCATGAAAGATGACGGAGGAGATAAGAGAGATTGTAATTAGGTAGGCACTGTGAGAGCAAGGGATGAGTGAGATTGTGTTTTCGTTAAGTGTCGAGAAATTTTAGTGTTATTGTGTCTATAGTATTAGGTTTCAAATTATGATTTAATGGATAGGCTTGCATGGCTAAGTATTAGGTTTCAATGACCGAGGATGATGGGGTTGCAAATGGGTTTGCAGGAAGGTGCATATTAACTCCAATTTATATATTTTGAATGGATATGTAATTGTCATATAAATGATACTTTGTATAATGTTTAGGAGTATTTTTGTATTAATAATACAACTCTATTGCAAACATAATCATTATTGTATTCAACATAGTACTTCTACCACGTCACTTACACCTATCAACACAGGTTCATAAAAAATCTCATATATTGTAAATAAATTATATATCATAGTGAGTACATATATTAGACCCAAAATTGTTGTTATTTATAACACGACAACGTACGTAGCGATAGTCCACCAGGTATTGTCTCGGGATTAGTAAGAGATTTATGTTCATCATTTGTTGAATCGTATGATAATTTGAGTCTTTCAATATCTCAAAATGAAGCACTCCATGGACATGAACTGAGCTTATTTCACACAGGTCAAGAATGTTCCCGTACATAAGAAATCATTTCTTCCAGTTGATTAATGAAAGCCATTTTTGTGTCCGTCGAATATGTAATTGTAAACTATTTATTTTGTTACGCTATCGATCATTCAATCACGCTCACATATATGCTCTTGTATTCAACAACAACGCCTACTATTAGAATCTGTGCATTTTCTGTACGGGTTTAAAACTAGTATTGATATAAATGATGTTTAGGATCCCATGATGTTTTTATGTTAGTATTTTTGTTTATAGTATCAATTATGATATAAATGATGTTTGGGATCCCGTGATGTTTTAATGTTTTTGTTTGTAGTATCAATTTTGATATAAACGATACTGTATTAATTTGTTCCTTGCAATAGTCGTCAACATCGAGGGTCCCTATTGTGATTTATTTAAGCTATAATCAATGTTAAACTATGTTTAGCAAGAAATAAATAAATGAACATTAATGGCTTATTTTTTTTGCGGATTTTATAATTTGTATAGGCGGTTGAGCCGGAGTTGATTTGGCGCCAAAAACAACTCTCATACATAATTCCCCTTATACTAAAAGATTAAGAAGTTTCTAAAATTTTCCCGCCAAAAGTAAAGTTCTGTATAATTAGTATTCCCTTTGCGTGTGTGCTTCGGTAAGACGACCTCTATTTCGTATGGTAACTATAGTGTTGGTTAATGTAGGTGAAACATTCACCTACATTAACCAAGACCATAAATCGAATAACTGAAAAGGAAAACTGATAAGAATAAAACAAATTAAATTATTGTATACAATTATGATGACATATTCTTCAGAATTTGAAGTTGGATTATTGAGCATCCATTAACAATTTTATAGTCAAAACATAAGCTGAAGCATATGATAACACAATTGCATACCTCGTTACATAAGAAGAGAATACTCGTAACAATTATGGACAACACGATTATCGTACAATACATATATTCAAAGTAAAAGACTCATATTATGTACTTATATAATCCTATAATGAAAGAAAGAAAATTGATGAAACTTATTCTACGATTATCGTACAATACCTTTTTTTTTTTTTTTTACGTTGTACCCTATATCCTATACCTTAAAAGAGGCTGCATGGTTTGCGTAATTTTTGCCTGTACCATTTTACCCCTGCTCAATATAGTATACTAATTGTATGCCCATGTTGCGTGAGGACGTGTGGTTAACCAGATTTTACCACTTGTTGATCCTATTTAACCATATTTTAGCAAAATCTCTTCTATTCTTATCTAACTAACTCCATAAGTCTACAACCATCTCTTCCAATCTTCCATTCTTATCTATAACGGCATAACGCCGTCTATTCTTTCACCATCATAAAACTACCTATTTACCTTTAATATCCTATTCAAACATACTTGCACATTATTTTTTCCCCGTCCTTACTCCGGCTGTCCTATGTCCTCACTCAAATGCTCAATTCCAATTAGGTTTGTGTCTTCTTCTCTAATATGCATTTATTTTGAGTGTTTGTTACTGATAGATGGACCACGCATCTTCTGATACAAATATACAATATATTATATTATGATATAAGTGTGCTCTGGGTTTAACAAATGTGTTAAACAAAGTTAACAATTTCAATTAAAGACAACCTTTTTCGCATTTGTCCGTTAGCTTAGAATAGGACGGAATACATCGCACACCAAGTGTCCGATGAAAGCAACAGGGCGAGTGTTTAGTTTAACTATATGACTTCAGTCTTAACTCTTAATGTTGGTATCCGATGTCTCAAATTAAAGTTCTTGAGAAGGTCTCCTAATCTCATTATTTCTATGTGCCTTCATCTTCTTTTTTATTATTTGGCTTATATTTTCTACTTTGATGACAATTTTGTATACCCTTTTGTTAAATTCGTAATGTTTGCTCATGTTCTGTTGTGGGTGGTATATTGAAATTTGGTGACTGGTTAAATATTTGATGTTAATGTTACTAGGTTTAAGCTTTTGCGCTTAAAGTTTGGATTTTTTTTACTGAATTGTTGTTATTATAGTTGCTTTCTATTTATCATGATCAAAGGTCATTGTGAAATTACACCTTATTTATGTTAAATTACATTTACTAAACTTTGATATCAGGTTGATGGCATACCTGTTACGTAAGCCTTTATTCGGCTGAAACTGACTTAGCTGAGTTGCGGATGCTGAAAGAGAATTACAGGTTTTTGTTGAACAGTTTATTAGTGTATATATATGTTGTAGTTCGTTCTAATACGCAGACCTAAAAATGAATAGTCTCCTTTAGCAAAGTATATATAATGCTGGCTCTGGATATCATTAGCTCCTGTTTTCCAAACATAATCTACCTTGTCATTATGTTTGATTGTTGTGTTAGTTGTCGGTGTTAATGTTAAGTTTAAACATGTCGACCCCAATAGAAACAAAACTCCCTGCTCCGAGGAAATGGAAATAATAGAAAATGGTATGCAGATTTATTCCAAGAGAGATATATGGAATTACGGGAAAAACAAAGTGATTCTTACTACATGACAAAACAACTCAACTTACCTTAACTAATAAATTATTACCAATACGACCATTTAATTTTGCTCTGAGTTCATTTCATGTTTTAGATTACTAATAATATTTTGGCAAACTAACAACTGACATTGTACTCGTTTCCAAACAGGAACAGTTAGGTGGTGAATATTGCCAAGGTGGTCTTTTCCAATTTTTTAAGCTTCTTTTGGTGGTATGGCTCTTTTTGTTTTCTTCTCGTTTCCATTTTTCTTTCTTCACTCAAATTCATATATTATAGTGGTATATCAAAGAACCAGTTGTACATAGTGGTGTATAATGAGATGTAGATAACCATTCGCAAAGCTTGCTAAACCATCCTCAAAGTCTGCCCTTTGCAGAACATTCGACAAGTCACAAATTTTTGGGTTAGCCATCATCACTAAGAGCGCCTTCCCTTAGGTAAGAGCACACGTTATTGGCTTACCATCATCTCAGCACCAAGAATAGGCAGGGCCGCAGGGGTACACGTTTTTTCTGGCACACATCTCAGGCGTCCACAGTTTATTGGTTTACCGTCATCTCAGCTCCAAGATTAGGCAGCGGTACAAGTTTTTTGTTACACACATCTCGGGAGTGCACATATTAAGGGTCAGGCTGTACTAATGTCACTTTTCTCCACACAAAAAATTTTGTAAGGACATGTGTGTAAGAAATATGGGCCTAATACAATAATATATGTGGACAAATTACTAATTCAGTAGTAATTGTATTTATGCGCTATCTATTAAGTTACGCCCAAATATAAAGTGATCTACTACGGTACATAAAATATGGGCTTATTGTTTATACGTCTTAAAAAGTATGGGCCAGACTAACTACTAGTGTAGATACCTATTAGGTTTTCTAATGCATGATGGGCGCATTAGACTAAGGAGACTATATAAAATCACCTGGGTTATGGTCCCTGGTAGCACACAATAACCTAATCTCTTCGCCTCCCATCAGTAGAGAGATCCCTATGGTATGTGTGTCTACTAGAAGACCTAATCACGAAGACCGTCCCTTCAGACGGTTCATCCAACCTTTCGTCATGTAATAAGGTACGCTTCCGCATCTAGTATTTACCGAGTAATTTAGTATGAAGTTTACGGTCTCTATTTGGATTAATTCTAACAAGTGGTATGAGAGCCACCTTCATATTGAATTATTTGATTCAGTTTGGATTATAGTTTTGGAACACCAATTTAGTCCAGTCTATGCGATTTCAATCGTACGTTTTAGTTTTATGTGATGGATGCCTCTCAGTATGCATGCCATTGAATGTCATATTTGTGGGCATAGTCAGCATGTTTAACCTTAGTTACTAAGCCATATGTTATTAAACGTGATGAAGTTATAAGTCAATTGCATTGCCGGCCATGTCATACGCACTAATGTGGAACAATTGTATATGGGCATTGTCTTTTATGCAAGGATTATTCAAGCTTTATGGATATTTTTGGGCTCATACTTAAGCTTACACATGAAATTGATACAATTCCTTTTGTCCTTTCCAAATACTCCGTATATTATTTTGTCATACATGCGGTCGGTTTAATGTTGTTGTGACATGTGAGTATCGATGTTTTCTTAATCCTAAGGTATGGTATTTTGTTTGGCTATGGTATGACATGTCTGACCATCATTGATTATTACCTTGATACTTTTGCACTATAGAGCATATAGTAGCATGTCGTGCATAAAGTTTTGCAGCTACGTTTTTCAGACGACAAGAATTCAATTTTATGTGAATTGAACATTAAGGTAACATTTTTCAGTGGGCTTGATTTCAGATTTTTTGGGGATATTTTTGGGCATGCTGATTGTTGGTTGTAATCATATCATAATTGTTAATGTTTTATGATTGTGGCAAATAAGAAATAATAGTTTATAAATCTTGAACTTGGATATAGATTTATGCGTTTGATTTTGTGATGGGCATGCCTTTTATTGTGCTTCAGAATAAAGTGAAATTAAGGTTAAGTAGTACGTGTATATTCCGTGAAGTTAGGAACTTATATATATGGTGATTGAACTACTTTGGCAAGATATAATTTTCCGGTTCATATATATATTGGCTATTTGAATTTTATAAGGTGTCTAATATTTTGAATTATTTAATTGAAACATTAAGTCGCCAAAGTGACATCTATTGTGTAGATTAAATAATTTAAAGTACTAAGACAATTGTGTGTCATTGGATTTCATGCGGGTAGTGCCCGGCCCAAAGGAAGACCATTACTTGGCAGAGATTCAATTACACTTGTGGTAATAAATATGTAACAGTTATTCAGTTTTTCATGTGAGTGTCAAGTCGGCCCAAAGGAAGGCTTGATATTTGACATGATTTTTACTGTTAGTATTTGATTATTACGCCAAGAGTACCACTTACAAGTCTAATTCTTATCCAAAGATGGGGTTAGATGTTGTGTTAGGTATCTTGTGATGATGGGGATACCAATATTTGAATCTTAAAATTAAGTTAAGGGAGTGACATTTTATTTATGACACTCATAAGGATTATGCCCATAAAGTTTTTTAAGATGAATAAATTCAATTTTTTGGTTTAGTATGTGTAGTTCATGCGAATGATGGTCGGCCCAAAGGAAGGCCATTATTTGGCCGAATTGCATATACACGTTGGGTAATAAATATGTGACGATTATTTGGTTATTCATGTGAATACTATGTCGGCCTAAAGGAAGGCTTAGTATTTGACGTGAGTTTATCGTCAATATTTGATTACAATTATTAAGAGTAGTGTCAATGCATAGTTATTATTTATGTCTAACGACTAAAGAATAATTTTGCAAAGACACTTTAATTGTTTGAATTTATTCAATTATAAAGATATTGTTTTGTTCATTCAGTTTGACACTTATGGTTATTATATCTGTCATATGATTCAGTTACATTCTCAATTTGGATGAAACCATTAATTAAATGAATGGTAAGAAAATGTAAACATTTATTTCAGGTCGTGATAATCTTAACAGTGTCTTGAGAATGTATAATTGTTACTCATAAGGATTAAAGCAAGTATCATGTGGACTCATTTGACATTGTGGAGTAGCACATTCAAAATGCATGTTAGTGATTATCTAAGGTGACATTAAGGAAATATTGAAGGGCGTTGTTTAAGTTAATTAAGAAGCTGCAAAAGTCAAACTCAAAGAAATAACAACAAACATAAGGTTAGACTTTTTGGTCATAAGTTTGTTAAGAGTTATGACATTTTAGGAAATTTGGTACCGGTTCAAACGCTTCGCGTGTTGGTAAGGATAAGTTTCTCATTTGGGTTTGTCTAAGTTTAATTTTATATCCAATCATGTTAGGTGGGTGAATCTGGCTTTTTTTTTTCACCCACATCAAATTATTGTTGCAAGTATAATTAAGATGAGACAAGCCAAGTGATGATGAAAGATGCATCTATTTGGGGCATGTTATCATCTTAGTTTGAGACAGTCAACTAATTTAGTTATCATTAATGACTTGTTCCTTTATTTGAGTATGAAAAATATTTGTACCACCTTAGGTGGAGCTTGATTATTTTTCGTATGGACAGATTTGGTCCTTTGTCCAATGAGAAATAATTAATTTTGTGTTTTCCAAATTTAAATAGAGGCGAATCCATCATTTTTGATAGCTTTATATGGTTTAGATCTGAATTTTTCAAGTAAACTTGTATTAAGGTTCAGTGGATATAAAGAATAAGTCATAAGCGACAATTTTTCGGTATGACACATTAAAATAAAAGTTAAAGTTTTGTGTCAAAATGAAATTGTTGACCCCTTATTTCGGATTTTCATATTTAAAGGGACAAACACAAACTAAAGGGAGATTAGATATCAAAAGAATTTATGGTGTCTTATTATTAACATATACGGGCAGGTGAGTCATTTTATACTTTAAGTATTATTGGTTTAGATCGTTATGTTAATATGTAGACAAAACTTAAGTGTGGATATCTAAATCTCATTTGTGAGAAGTTTTAAGTTCTTGATGTTTTCAGTAATATTTGACTGAGACATAGTACTCAGCAAATGATTAATCATGTCATTTTTGATCATAAGTGTAAATACTATAGCAAAATGACAATTAAGGATATCAACATCAAGGGTAATTTAAAGAATCTCTAGAGGGGTTCGATCTTGTATTTGATATTATTACACCATATGAGGATTCTTATTATGGATGGTGTAATATGTATGCAAGAAAAACCCTAAGGCTTGGTAAGGAGTGTGATTATTCATACTTTTTTCCTTAACTCTAGTAATAAGTTCTTAAGATTGCAGCATTTTTGGATAAAGTTCTAACAATAGCATTGACTATTTAATTATAGTGTAAATAATTTACACATTTGGTATGTCCAACTAATTAAGGATGAGGTTTTAAAGCCATAAAGTTAATAGTTGGACTTAAAGACAGTCAATGACTATTTTGTTGGATAATACTTAAGTTGTAAGGGTAATAAGATAATGATCCCATAATCAAGTTATTTAAGACGGTAATTAGGGGTTCATTGAAGATATTGAGTTTGAGTGGGAGAAAAGGTAATTGATATTGTCTTAAGTCTCCTTGTACAGGATCGTAAGATAAATTCGGTAGAACAAACTCAAATATCTCAAGAACCAATTCTGTAGAAGATCCACTTAATAAGGATAAATGCAACTACATTAATTACGTTGTTTCCCTATATGGTTAAAATGGAGAATAATGTAATGACGGATTAACAAGTTGTAATAAGAGTTAGCTAATGGAATGGGAGAAGATGATTCAATAAACTTCTGCCAAAACCATTGAAGGTCCTAACTCATATAGGTGGACTGATGCCATAAAGAAAATAAGTCATTTAAAGGACGATGATATTTATGACCTTGTCCCATTACCTAAAGTTGTGAAATATATTGGTTACAAGTATTTACTTGTTACCAAGAAGGGTTCAAAAGGTAATGTAACAATATATTTCATCTTGTCAGCAATGATTATAAGGATATTTTGGCATATTCGATTTTTCAATTACATTAGATGAATGTTAAAGATTTGTTTCTCAATGGTGACATTGATAAAACTATTCAGTGCAGTAACAAAAAACTTTGATTCAATATATTCAAAGTAGATGTTTTGCAAATTAAGGTAATTCATCCAATAAAGCTCAAGTAAGGTTTTCTGTCATAAAAAATACAAATCTACCAGATTGTCATCTTATTTGATATTTGATGAATGTGGTTGATGATTGTATATACTCAAGATTCACTGGGAGTTGGTGAATATTTCTTGTTAATACCCTTTCAGTAAAGGAGACAAATTTTGTCTCATTAATGCCCTAAAGAAAATATTCATCATATACAGTAATGCTTAAATTCACGTGTTTCAGGTTTTATTTCACGTGTTTAAGTAATGTGTTATTTACTAAGTTTGTATATGTTTGGATATTGCATTTGTACAATTTGACAGATATTAAGGCAATATAGATTAGGATCTTGGATCCACTAAGGGCAGCCAAACGTATTGTTTGTCATTACTTTTGGAACAAAACATTATTTATAGGAGATCGATTCAAGTTGAGATCATTCGGTAATTCGACTCCTAGTTGGTTATGAACATTTGTCAGAAGGCTGCAAATTCAGTACGGTATTGAAAGACCACTTAAGTAATTTGTGACAAATGTGATAATTATAGTTTCTAATGACATTACAAGTGATGTATTGTTTAAGAAACAATTCAGAGTGAAAAGGTGTCAATTATACATGTTGATACAAACTCCATTTTGCTGATCCGCTTATTAAGGAATTACCACCCACGGTCTTTCTTGAGCTCATTGCTCAAATGGGTGTTTCCGTTTTAAGGAAATTCAGTTTAAGTGGGAGTTTGCCATGTTAGACACATTAAAGATTACGGTTATTAAAGTTCTGCAGGAATAAGGTTTTCGGTTTCCAGTTTCACTCTGTATTATTATGGTTGATCTCACTAAGGTGAACCAGTTGGAAATACGCATATAAGGATCACATTCGGATGCTATTTCCATGCTACACTCCCATGCTCGATTCATGTCGTTGGTTATATTAGCATATGTGACCATTGAGGGTCCTGCTACGATAAACTGTAGCAAATGCCGCTTTGATCCTATGTTGGTATAATTGATGGACCGAATTGCTTAAGACGGTTGGTTTGTTGATAGCATTTTTGAGCTCATAAGGTTACTGTAAATACAATTATCAGGTGTCACAATATATGAATGTATTTGGCCCAAGTGGGAGATTGTAAGAAATATGGGCCTAATACAATAATATATGTGGACAAATTACTAATTCAGTAGTAATTGTATTTATGCGTTATCGATTAAGTTACGCCCAAAATATAAAGTGATCTACTACGGTATATAAAATATGAGCTTATTGTTTATACGTCTTAAAAAGTATGGGCCAGACTAACTACTAGTGTAGATACCTATTAGGTTTTCTAATGCATGATGGGTGCATTAGACTAAGGAGACTATATAAAGTCACCTGGGTTATGGTCCGTGGTAGCACACAATAACCTAATCTCTTCGCCTCCCATCAGTAGAGAGATCCCTATGGTATGTGTGTCTACTAGAAGACCTAATCCCGAAGACCGTCCCTTCAGACGGTTCATCCCAACCTTTCGTCATGTAATAAGGTACGCTTCCGCATCTAGTATTTACCGAGTAATTTAGTATGAAGTTTACGGTCTCTATTTGGATTAATTCTAACAATGTGGAGATAGCGTGTATGTATATATGTGACACCTTTGTAGTGTACAAAGTATATATATTATCAGTGTTTTAGCAAAGACAACCGTTTCAGAGAACTTAGACGGTGCAGCCCGAGCATCGCCGGGCCCTAAAACTAGTTTAAGAAAATTGATTGATTTTATTGCAGGGAATTTTCGCATCCGCACTTGCTTTTTACTTAATACTATGGGTCGTTCAACTGAAGGATCCATCGTACCCGTCTATGTTTGATCCCTTCTCGGTCATATTTGTTGCTGTCATTCAGGCCTTGTTTTTTGGAGATCGACTAACAGCTGGACTGTAAGATTGATTTTTTTTTTTTTTTTTTTAAGTTAAGTAAATTAGGTTGATTATAAATCAACCAAAATAAAATAAACGAAATTCGAAAGAATTTCAATTATCATGAAGGATTGAAGGTACCATAAAATAAAAAGGTACAAAAAAAGGAGACTATCCTCGATAAAGTAGGTCAGTGTAAAGTCAGAAGATGCAGTACTTCTCAAAAAGAGATATACTCCTACAATAGTTTTTGTAAATTTTGACTTTTTAGGTAATCAGTGATTACTTAGTGAAAAAATTATCATTTTTTAGCGGTAAAAAGTGGTCACTTTCAGTTATTTGTCAAAAAAGTGTCACTTTCAATTCGTCGCACCGTAAATTCCTTTGTATTGTTCAACCAAATTTGGGCCATAAATATTAAAATTCAAGAGTGATAAATGATTCCGATCGGTAGGTTGACTTACATACCTATTAGTATCTACATATCTATAAATATAATTAAAAGGCATGACAGCCGAGTCCACGTGGCGATGTATAAAAGTAGACTTTTGCACAAGGAGCCCTCTCCTTATTTCTGGCTAATTCAGTGAATAAAAAAAAAACTCAAAAAAAAAACCAAAATTAAGAGTCATTAAGTCACCATTACTTCTTTTTTAAATTATCCTTAATTATCCTCCATCCTGACCTATTAGCTTTCGGTGTCTCATCTTCTTCCCTAATTAACTTCCCCGTCCTTTTAATTCCTCCTCATAAATCAGAAAAACGTCTTACATTATTAAAGGTTATTAATAAATAAACCCTTTATTAATAATAGTACCATCTATATCCATTGTGTAAAGATCACATACCATCACACTTTTTGAGCATGTCGCAGCCATCTCTAGATGCCTAGCCACCATGACCGTCCAAATGATAAGGTGAGCGTTAATTTCAGTTCCCTCATTGCCTGATTTTTTAAATTTTATTGTATACCGACAGTAGTTTATTCTGTTGTCTTAATTACTTGAACTTGATTTCTAACTTTGTAATGATAGATTCGAAGTTGTTGTTGTTCAAATATTTCCGTCTCTTTGTGTTCAGTTTAATTATTATTCACTTTCATTACTCATTGATCTTAAATGGAGCGACAGAGACTTCAACCGGAAGTCGTATAAAAGAAGTAGTGAATTTTTGGTACGTTTCTATGCCCTTTTCGTTGGAGTTGATCGAGTTCTTAGTTAGTTAGTAGCGATAGCATCATTGTACTACTCCTTTTGCTACCGCTTATTTATCTTATGTTTTAATTAGATATATAAGTCGCACTTTTACAAACAAGTTATCTTAATGAATAAAGAAAAATACCCTAAGGTGATTCTATAGAGTGGCTACTAATTGATTATTTGTTATTGTTACAGGTTTCCTATATATGATTTCAAGATTCAAAATATCACCAGTGACGAAGATTGCTAAATAATTCCATATATCATGTAATATAATATACCCACATAAAAAATTATCTAACTTTTCAAATTTAGATATTGTGCAGGGTCTTATATGTCTTCATAAATTAAGCATTATAGTTATCATTTCGTAGACAAAAAGATTAAAATCATCCCTTCGATTTTTTTAGTTTTTCGATAAATCACATTGTTACGTGCTCTGATATTATCACAAATTCTAGAATAAGACGGTCTCACACCGTGAGACGGTCCTTTTCTAGAAAAAATCAACCATTTATTTGTGTTGGTAAAAGAGTAATTTTTATGAAAGTGAACCGTCTCACACAAGACTTACTAATGATATTATATATATATTTGATCTGTAATATGTGATCCTTTTAATATGTCATCCTTTATCGTATTACGAATTTAAAAACTTACTAATAATACAATAGAAAACTTACATAATCCATGTTAACATATGTTATCACGATTATTTAATTGGTTGTCCACCTTTATCTTTATTCATTGTCTATTTTTTTAGGGAAATAACATAAATATTTGCATGAGTTAACAATAGTGTAGTAGTATGTCATATAACTTAGTATTTTTTGATGAATTTTATAAAGCATAGTATTAATGCTAAAATTAATTAATTACATATACAGTCATAAGTCATAAGCATCCTGTGCATTGCACGGGTACCAAAACTAGTTTTATACTAATAAGACCTTGTTGTAATGTTAAGTTAGTTTGAAAAATATTATGGGGAATTAGTAATGATCTTAATCTGCCATGTTTGATAAGATGAGTGGTGATTGAGGTTTGGAACCACTGTGCCGGGGTTTTGAAGAACGCTGGTGGATGAACCCAACCATCGATTAGTACATTTTGATCATGAATTAAGAGTTCAAGAAGATTTTGGATGTTTAAATTTATCATGTAACAAAAGTTGAGGAAATTAAAAGAAAAAAAAGAGAAGCTTTGATTGTGATAGTGCATAATATAGGTCCTAATAATACCCTTTACTCCTCAAATAATATAGATTGCAAACTTATTTGACTGTATCATTATAATAAACATTCTTTGCAGGTTGATCGGCATGGTCGTGATGATAATAGGGCTATACTGTTACTTGTGGGGAAAGAGAAGAGAAGAACAATCGGCCGCAAAAGCTCTTCCGACTACATCTCCGGCTGCCTCACCAGTAGCAGCTACAGGTCCAGCAGCCCAGCCTTCACTTGAAGATTAGTAGAATGGGAGTAATTATTATTTGAAACTTTAAGTTATTGTTGTAGAATTTGATGTTGAATTTCTGAGATTATTAAGTTATTTTTCTGTCAAGTGTCCCAAACTTTAGGAGTTTGCTGACTTCATCATGTTTTCTGAAATCGCTGTAGCCAACCGATTAATAACTTCATCATGTTCCCCTTATAAGTTATAACTGTTAGTAAGGTTATACTCCTGATGGAATCGATTTCTTTATTTATCGTTGGCTACTGCTAATGCTATTTCTGAGCTGAATGCATTCCTCTCTAAAAGTGGCGGAGATACATAAATCGCTTGTGTGAATGGAGGATTCGGGCGCTTTCTCAATTATTTTCACATATCTATCATAGAAACCATTTTCATTTTCAGAATGAGGCTTTTTAAAACCATTTACATAAGTAGGGAAAATTCAGTGGATTTCCGTCATTGCTGAAGCAGAGAATCCTACTCAGATTATCGGAACTCATTTTCAAGTTTCACTTTCACAGCTATTGCTAAACTTTTGAGGTAACAAAAGTGTAACAATTCGTGTTGCAATGAAGTCCATAAATTATGATTTTTATGTGTGTACAATTTACATACAGAACTTTGGTTTACACTAAAAAATCTAGGCTCACACTTAGCGCAAACACCTACAACAACGATATCACCCCACTTCCGCAAAAGAGCACATGAAAGGATCGGGGAGAGCCGTATCCTCTGTGATTTATGAAGATTCTGAGTGAAAATGAAGTTAACAGTTCACAAAATCACCGATCCCACTAACTTGGTGGTTTATTTGAGATAACATAGACTTAACATCCCTACTGTTAGGCCTTTGTTTGGGATCCTCAACAGTGCAAAAGCAAGCAATTTTCAGAACCTGTAGCATTTGCTCGTCATACCCGTTCCCTCGCAGTGCAGGATCCAATGCTTTTGTCGGATCCTCTGAAGTCATGATGTTCCTCATCCACGCCAACAAATTGACCTCCTCTGTGTCCTGGAAAAACTGATCACTCGGCAACTTCCCGATCACCAAACTGCCAAGAATTACCCCGAAGCTGTACATATCACATTTTTCCGTATACTTGAAAGTTTGATGGTATTCAGGGGCTATATACCCATGTGTTCCCACGACGTTAGTTGACACATGGGTTTTCCCATTAGGCATTTCCTTTGCCAGCCCGAAATCTGTAATCCGGGGTTCCATATCGTCGTCAAGTAGTATATTTCCCGGTTTTAGATCTCTGTGAATAATTCGTGGACTATTATTCACGTGAAGATATTCAAGTCCAGTGGCAACCCCAAGTGCTACTCTATATCGGACCATCCAGTCGAAACTTGTGTTTCCTTCTTCAATTTCCACCATTTTGTCTTGCAAGCTCCCGTTCTTCAGAAACTCATAAACAAGATAATGACAGTCAGGTCGCGACACATGAGCGAGAAGAGGGAGTACATTGCGATGACGAATTCTACCAATTGTTCGTATTTCAGCTTTGACTTGTCGCATCTTAGGGTCTAAAACCTTACTATCTTCTCCATTGAGATCTTCGACAACTTCTGGCGATTGGATTATCTTCTTAATAGCGATTATTCTGCCATCAATCCCTGGCAACTCGGCTTTATATACTTCTCCACACCCACCTTTGCCTATTACTTGCAATCCAGACAAACTGTCGTCCTTCTCCAAGAAGGCAAGGTCTTCCGCTTTCTGAATAAGTGGACTAAAGAGCTCTACTCCAAAAGTCTCTTCTGTCCTCCAAAGGCGAACCAGAGCCAAGCCCACCTTCACAAAGACCGAAATGGTCACCCCTGAAAAAAATCCGATTCCTACTCCAATTGCTAATCCAAGTACCCATGTTACTAGCTTCTTCATGCTGTCACGCTCATTGTGAAGTACTACTGATGGCGAAGGAGCTTGAGCAGGACTTTCGACTCTTCTAGGAGAACTTTGGTTGTTTCTTGTTGAATTTTGTTCGATCATATACCGTCTAGGAACGAATGATTTATATTCTACCCCGTCTAGATCAGGAACCGAGCCTTGAACGTGAAACGACCTTAAAGACGACGGAACAATCCCGGAAAAGAGGAAACAAGAAATTATCAGGAAGAATGTGATATAGAGTTTGTTATTGTTGAGGTTCATGGCAAATTTTAGGTTATTCCCTACAGTTTGTTTTTGTTGAGTGTATTTTGTGTAAGTATTAGGTTGTTTTTAAACACTCTTTTTAAGTAATTAATTATAGACCACCACCTCATGGGAAACTTCATTGTGTTAATAGTTAGTACTACTTGTTTTAATGTTTAATTGTCATTTTTTTGAATGATTGGTAGAGCAAGACCGTTGACCTATTATAGTATTACACACATGGTAATGTAATTTCAGAAAGTCTCCCTTAAGACGGGTTGACTCGTCTTAAGTTTAAGACGGATCATTTCCTCTCATAAAGAACAAATGGGGGGACAAGTGTGGTGCTTCATTTGCCTCCCACTTGCACCCATACTTGCCCTTTGTGAAAAGGGATTGACCCGTCTTAAGCTTAAGACGGGTCGACCTGTCTTAAATGAGAATTTGTGATGTAATTCACTAGAGTTTATTATAATACTCCCTGTATTTTGATACGAAAATGATACATAAAAGTGAGAAAGAGGATCTCAACTCGTATGAGATCATCGAAACGAAATGGTATTTTAACAAATGTAAAAATGGTACTGTACGAAACTGAGACATAAAAAGGATCGATCGTTAATAACTAAAAGATAAATAACATTAATAACGTTTAAATAATTTAGTACAAGCTTATGCATGAGACAGTTTATCACTAGATTTGTAAGGACTTTCATTTTTTTTTTTGAGGAAAAGTGGTCTTCTCTTTCCTTCAACCTTCTTTCTTTATCGTACTCCCTATTAGTTTAATGTTGACTGATTGACTCCATACGGTCTCTAGTGAGCAAATTTGTCGTTGGGTCAATCTGTTCACACATAAAATCTCAGTGAGTACATCTTGTTTAAGACGGTCTTAAGTTAAAACCTCTCACAACTTCCTTTTCATTTTAACATTATTTAAATCGGTTGTGAGTACGTCTTAACTTTAAGACTGTCTGAAACTGATAATAAGAGGAACAAAAACTCGAGAAGGTTTTTCAATGACTTATTGAGAGACTACTCTACCATGCATACAGATATAAAACCGTTGTAATTTTGGCAAATAACATAACAGCAAGTCTTGCTTAAGACGAGTACTATGACAAAACAACAAGTTATTTCAGGTGTTTCAAAGACACGAGGAGTTACGAGTTACGAAAACATAAAAAGGACAGGGTTCCTCACTGCCTTGGCTAGTCAGTTGTATATGGTTGATTCACCTTGCTGCACAATGACAGCCAAGATTGCAACATAAATTGCAAGTTCATCAACCGAACACAAGTGCACAATGATAGTCGAGATTGCAACATTCTTACAAAAAAGAAACTAATCCAGAAGTCTTACATGAACTAAACCATGAAAAGAAAACGAAAATAAGAAAGAATTTTAGCCCAGCTTACTTTCAAATTGCAACAAGTCTTGTTTAAGACGGACACTATGACCAAACATTAAGTTTTTTCAGGTGTTTCAAAGTCACGAGGAGTTATGACAACATAAAAAGGACAGGGTGCCTCACTGCCTTGGCTAGTCAGCTGTAAAAGGTTGATTCGCCTTGCTGGACAATGACAGTCAAGAACGCAAAATAAATTGCAAATTCATCAACCGCACAAGTGCACAATGATAGTCGCGATTGCAACATTCTTACAAAAATGAAACTAAATCCAGAAGTCTTATATATGAACTAAATCATAAAAAGAAAACGATAACAAGAAAGAATTTTAGCTCAACTTACTTACAAGTTGCAATAACATAGAGCTTTGCATGATAATTACTCTAACCAGCCCAGAAACTAACTATCCGTCACAACACTTTTTTGAACTGTCGGAGTGAAAATATGAGCCACGAATAGTTTAGGAAGAGGAGCGAAAAGGAAAGGAACTAAATACCCAGCCAGTACAATCGTGCTTATGAGGCAAAGCAATCAGAAAGTACGTCGTGGTCTCTCTTCAGCTACATTTACCCTGATGGCCCTTCCATCCAAGCTCTGAGCAAAAAAATCATTCATCAGAACAAAAACATTATAATTTCACAGCAATTGTGGACTACTATATCCTACCCATGTTGCTTCAACTCGTTAATTTTAGGAAAATGCCGTGTCCGATACAAAACTAAAGAAAAAGTGCA
Source organism: Heliosperma pusillum (assembly GCA_022085475.1). Classification (NCBI taxonomy): domain Eukaryota; kingdom Viridiplantae; phylum Streptophyta; class Magnoliopsida; order Caryophyllales; family Caryophyllaceae; genus Heliosperma; species Heliosperma pusillum. The sequence goes on from JAIUZE010013832.1 coordinate 40,346, forward strand.
TGAATACCGTATCCACCATTTGTTAATCAAATATCGTCTAATATTTCTCCTAATAACCAAAAAGGACTCTTGCATGACAAAAGCGAAGGAGACCGCTACAAGTATGTCTTATGGTAATTTTAAGCTTTATGTCTTCAATACTTAAAACTTTCAATTTTTTTTATTTACGGAAAATGTATCCCTGTACCGATATCCTTATGTAGGACAGGATTCCCATGTCTCAATATCTGAGTTTGATACCTCTAAAGGCTCTACCCGAGATTAAGAGCATAGTATACTTCATGGAGAATTTACAACTTTAAGCAGGTTCAGATAAAATATATATATACATATAAAATGTCAGTGACCTGTCCATCAAGGGCAGCAATCGCATCATTCATCTCCGTCTCTGAGGCCATGGTGACAAAACCAAAGCCACGGGAACGACCAGTCTCTCTGTCTGAAACTACACGGGCACTTACAACTTTCCCATGCTCACTAACTAATTGCTCAAGGCCGCCATCGTCCACGTCCCATGGAAGGTTGCCAACATAAATTCTGAATGAAGGCTCAAACTGTCGAGGAGGCCTCTCTGGGCGCGTTCCTTTCGCAGCAGCCTTATTTACCGTCAAGAACCTTCCGTTTAGTTCCTACATTAAAGATGAATTCAAAGCAAATTTTGTCAAATGATTTGTAATAAAGCAACTTAAACATAGCTAAATGCTGACCAATCATCCACATTCTCATGTTGTAAAACGTTACTCGTATCATTTTAAGATGCGTTACTACATCAGGCCATATTCAGCAGCTGATGTTAACATGTAATACCTTGATACGATTGATAGAGGAAACATATTGATAGACAATGTTCCCAACTTAACAGAGACAGTGACAGGCTAAAAGGCAAATCCGAGTTCTGACATGGCACGAGGAAAAAAATCCAGCTCCTCAAATGCAATGTACAATGTTGACCATCCAGTGATGCTATTAGTCTTCACCATGCTGCTTGTTTCGCTAGCAGCCCAGCAGTCATGTCCTTTGGGTTTTTGCATTCAGTCAGAAGAAGTTGGTGAAAGGAGTGGGCCTTGAGAGAAACTAAACAGCTGGCGCCTTATCAGAAATAAAACTATTTAACCCAACCAACATACTGGCACCTCCATATACATGCTTCCTTCTCAAGATCAGTGTCGCTATACTACCAATTAGAATCCCGATACATAAGGTCATTGAAGCTACATGAAATTATTACCGTTTGTTTGGATAAAAGTTAAGAAGTAAAAGAGTGGTTATCTTCCTTCATAATCTTTCCAATATAAAAATGGGTTTTGGTTCAACATATATGTGTTAAATTGTATCCTTCCATTTCCCTCCAACCCCAAATTACTAACCAAACAATAAAAATTGTGCCACTCCCTTCCCCTTTATTCTAACAAGGCCTTAATATTGCAAACATATGGAAACATCAGCCTTAAACCAAACAATTACCAGTCATATAGAAGACTAGTGCAGCCACGTATACGAAAACCTTACAAATGACTTGTCTCATGCCGGTGAGTGACGAAGTCCAACTTCAGTAACAAAGCCCTCGAGTTTTTAATCTTGTTAGATATTTTCATGAATAAGCTAGACTAAGATGTTCTACACAAAGAAAAGTTTTAACTTAAAAACGAAAAAAAAAAAAAAAAAAGTCGAGTGCATTATTCTAGCGGGAATATCCTTATTTTAGCAATAGCAGGTACCTTGCATCAGCGTTCAGAAAGCTATGCCCATAGTCTCATATAAATAGTACCTAGATAATGTCATTAAACATCTTATTCTATCAGTAATTCAGGATCAATTCCCTTCCATTTAAAACTTCCGCTAACTCGGTAAAAACATACTACACTAATCCATCTTCATTCTACAAGCAACCCTCTACTTGCAGCAGACAAGAAAGGCCACAACTTGAACACAACCATATCATAATCCTTAGATAATAAACCACAACAAAACTAATACAATTACGAGAACAAGACACGAAGCTAAAGTGGAGTGTACTTACATAACTACTGAACATTTCCACTGCCTTGTCAGCTTCTTCAACTGTACTCATCGTCACAAACCCAAACCCTCTGCTCCTGTCAGTCTCCCTGTTGTAAATTACCTACAAAATACACCCATTAAGTCTTAGCCTTCATCAACCACATAATCGCAAAAATTACAACTTCATCATCAAGAATCATGATAAGTTACGCCTTCATCAATAGAAAACCACGGAGTGCAGCTTTTCGAGCATTAAACCAGAAATGTTGAAACTTCCTCAACTTACACCGAGAAAGATCACAACTTTTTATACTAAAACTCAACTGATTTTACAATTAAACACACGAAACTCACTAAAAATAAAATTCAACAAACAAAACTCATAAGAGATTACAACATTATGATCAAAACCAAGAATTACACAATCTTAAACACAAAGCTCATTAACAACAACATTATTATAATCAAAACCCAGTTTATTACACAACCAGCGCACAAAGGCTATTAACAACAACATTAACTCAGTTCTTCAAAGGCTCTTGAAAATTGCGGGGTAAGTGTGTTAGCAACAAAAAGAGGCGGTTTCGAAATGACAGAAAAGAACCCATTAACAATAGAATTAAACAAACAAAAACCCATGAACACAAACTAAATTTAGACAAACCTCAGCAATTTCAACAACACCAGCTGCATCAAACATGTTAGCCAATTTCTCACTGTCAACATCATAAGGCAAATTACCAACAAACAACTTAGCATCTTCAGATGGTTCAGAAAAACCCCCTTCTCCTCCACCAAATGTTTGATTTTCTACATCATTAGGTGGGCTATTTTGTTCCCAATCAGAGGTTTGTGCAACACATTTGATGAAAGTTGAGGTGAAAAAGGTGGGATTTTGGAGAGAAATAGAGAGTTTTTTGAAGGGTTTTGTGAAGGGAAGGGAATTAGGGTTGATGAGTGAAATGGGTTTGTGAAGGGAAGTTGTTGGTATGGAGATTGATAGGGTTTTGAGAAGAGGATTTGTTGTTGTTGATGTTGCCATTAATGTGAAGAAATTGGGGGTAGAGAGAAAAGAGGGTTTCAGAGGGAAGATTGGATAAGGGGTTAGTGAAGACGAGTTGATGTTTTTTGTGAGTGTTGCCAATAAATTCCGAGTTTTTACTCATTAGTGATTTACTGATCAGCTCGTCTCACTGAAGACGGTGACTATCCATTAACTGATTATCACCTACTAAGGATCTGTTCTTTTGGACTGAAATCGTCTGAACTGAACTGAACTGAACTTATTGGAGCTGAACTGAACTGAACTGAACTTAATGGACCTGAACTGAACTGAACTGAACTGATCTGAACTGAACTGAACTGAACTGAACTGAACTGAACTAATAAAAAAATTATGACAATAATAATACAATAATAAATATTATAATAATATTAATCATTAGTAATAATAATATTATACTAATATAATATAGTAATAATATATTAAGATATATAAAATAAAAATAGTAATATAATAATAATATAATAATAATAATAGTAAAATATTAATATTACTTATCTAATTATTAATAATAATATAATATAATAATAAATAAATTAAAAATAGTAATTAAATTAATATGATAATTATAATTTAATAATATAATATTATAAATGATAATAATAATATATTAAACATTAGTATAATACTATATTAATAAAATATAATATTATTATTATAAAATATTAATATAAATGATAACACTATTAGTAATTATATAATATAGTAATAAATATATTAACAAAAGTATCTAAAGAATTATTAATATAAGTATAATATAATAATATAAATGATATAAATACTAATAATAGTAAATATGAATGATAATAATAATAATAATAATATTGTGAATATATTAATAAAATATTAAATATAATATAAAATAATAATAATAATAAATGTTAGTAATACTAACATTTCCATTAATTAATCGTAATAATATACTAATAAATAAATATATTAAATATAAATATAATAATAAAAAAAAATTATAATAATAAGTAATAGTAATATAATAAATTTTAAAAAATATATTAATATAATAATAAAAAATCAATTAATATAATAGTAACAATGATAATAGTAAGAATAATAATAATAATGTTGAACTGAACTGAACTGAACTGAACTGAACTGAACTGAACTGAACTGAACTGAACTTAATAAAGCTGAACTGAACTGAACTGAACTTACTGGAGCTGAACTGAACTGAACTGAACTTATAAGAACTGAAATTAAGTCCAAAAGAACAGGGCCTAAGAGTGCTAGTAGAGTAGAAGGGTGACAATCGGCTGACTAGTCGGACCGGTGGGTGTAGGCTGGAGTTATTTTTGACGTAAATCCTTACTCCATACGATTGACACCAAAGATTACATGGGAAGTAGAGGTGATAACGAGTTGAGCGAAGTCGGAGCTTGTGCTGATGAAGTAAATTTTGAGTTTACTCGCGTCTGAAAAAATCGTGCTCTTTGTCAACCGCAAGTTCGCCACATTTTCTCGCCCATATTGAAGTTATCCAATGCGCATCATGGCATGGACATAACCGAGGCAGCTTGAGCTAAGCATACAAGCTCCTATGGAAGCTCTTATGAAGCGTACCAGCTCACATCAAGTCAAGGCTAGCTCATTGTTACTCCACACTATAGGTGGCAATCGGGTCAATCAGGTCGGTTACGGGTCGGGTTCAGGCAGTTCGGGTCATGTCGGGCTCGGGTTTGGTCGGGTCAAGTTGCTTATTTAGGTCGAGTCGGGTTCGGGTTGAGTCGCTTACGGGTCAGGTTAATCGGGTCAATAACTACAACAGGTCGGTTCAGTTTCGGATCGGTTGACCAATGAGTCGGGATATATCAGGTCAATATGCTTGATCAGGTCGAGACCAGTTTGGTTTCGGGTTACTGATGGGTCGAGTATTTTATATTGTCGTCTTAAATTTGAAAATTAATCGGGTCAATGGTCGGGTCGTTCTGTTAAAATATCACTTTTAGACTTATGAATAGGCTCTATTAGATTTTGAATAGGCTCTATTAGAATGGTGTATTTCAGGTTTGCAGAAGGACAAGCCTTCCTACTTCTTTAGTGGCCGACTTCCTCTTCCTCTTGCTCCGATTCTGGTAATGCGTCTTTCGAATCCAACGAACTCAGGAAAAGGAAGGGGAGAGAGTCCGAGCCCACTCCGATCTCGACACCCCAGATGTCAAAGCGCCGGCTTGTCCAATAGTGGCATTCCCAGGGAGTTGGTTTTTAAGATCATAATTAATAACCGAGGTCGGATTGTATGGTCATAACTCATAACTCATAACTCTTTCTTCCCTTTATTGTTTTCAATAAAGCCAAAACTAAACACTCTTTTCCTCACAAAGCGTTAATTTAAAATTTTCTACATATATTACTTGCAAAATAATTATTAATAAGTTTAACTAGGAATATAGCGTACTAAATTTACAACTGACTATTTATTTTAAGATTACATTTTGTTTTGAAAAATAAAATGAGCGATAATTTTTTATATCAAATTTATTAATAAAAAACAAACTATAAAGGAATTTAGATTCTTAAAAAAGATTATTTGGCTATGAGTCGGGTCGAGTTGAATCGGGTTAAAACGAGTTACAGGTCGGTTCAGTTCGGTTTGGGTCAGGTCGGATTTGTGGGTGAATCGGGTTTCGGGTCGGGTTTGTGGGTGAATTGGGTTTCGGGTCGGGTTGGGTCGAGTCACAAGTCGGTTCGGGTCATATCATTTCAGGTTCTATCGGTTTATCGGTTAACCTTCGGGTCGGTTCAGGTCGGTTTCAGTTCAGCAAATTTACGGGTTCTATCAGGTCGGTTTTCAGATAAGTCAGGTCGGTTCTTCGGGTCGGGTCACCTTTTACCAGCTCTACTCCACACCAACTCACTTGGAGTAGAGGTCAGCTCATGAGTTCTCGGTGCTCACTAGGGTAGCTCACTACCAACTCCACTAAAAAAATGAGTTAAATAAGGATGAAAGTGGGGATAAAACAATATAAAATGCTACTTATCATAACTAGTTTTTTGTATAAAAAAGAGAGTTTTAAATTTCAATTACCATAACTAGTTTTAACACCCGTGAGAATCACATGATTGTCGAAGATATGCAACATGTATTTGCTAATCAATTAAATTAATATACATATATGTCATTGATGAAAATAAGTTTTTGTATAATCATATAGCTATAATTCGCCTATTCAACATATACATATATACATGTGCTTTTCTTTAGTTTATACTTTACTGCTCGGGACATCTCATTTTTACTCTGCTAGCAAGAGTAGCAACACCAAATCTCATACATAGTTTGATTTTTCAATAATGTACTAAATAATAGGCATGATCGGGTATAGCATTAGACATATTCAAAATTAATAACACTAACGAAAATTCACAGTCAATAATGATCAATGATAATCTTAGAGTTAACGAATCATTCGTCCATATAACAACTTTAGCTATGTATCTGAATATTTGTTAATCAATAGAATTAAGGATAAATTAATCTTTACACTCTTATGAAATCAAGTTTTCTAAACTTACACCCCTATAAAACTTTTAAAATATTTTACACCCTTATAAAAGGGTTATGTTCAAATCTTGCCCATTAGTCTATTTCGATGAAAAACATGTTGAATTTACGATAATGCCCCTTAGTAGACTAGTGACTTTCACACTTAGGGGTCGTTTGGTTCAGGGTCGTCTCCGAAATTTTGGTGACCCTGTGCGAAAATTTATAAGGGGCCCTCGATTACAATTAGTTATATTTTATTATGAAAATTTTTGAGTCGCTGCGTGTTATTTTTAAGTTTAGTGATCCAAGGCGAAGATATTTGCCTTAACAATAAAACGGGTCAAATATCATCCTACTTGTACATATAAGACAAATCTTTTGCATTTTTTTTATGTATTATGCTTATGTCTTATTCTAACTATTTGACTCATTTTAAGCTTACACCCATTTTAAATGAAAACTAGTTTTGCTTCCCGTGAAATTCACGGATTCGTTAATGGTTTACGACTTTTGACTTCTTCGGTTTCTTTTGGTCCTACCTATGGTGAAATAAAATATATTAAGTGATTTAAAAATTACATCTGAGATACTACTACGTAAATGTTTTTATGAAATTGACAACTTTATCTTTCGCTTCTGGCGATAAAAAGGGAACATTTTACACTAAAACACAAGTACACAACCATAATTCCTTGTCAAATAAGAGAGAAAACGTCTAATGACACAATTAAAAATAATTCTTAACATTTCTAGCAGATTATTAGAAATTTAAGTAATATAAAGATTTATTATAAAAGTTATAGTTGTATTTTTCTTTAATTTAAGATTTGTTAGCTTCACCTTTGTTATAAACATTGAATCTTGTACATGGTGATCGGTGAGTATGTTACATCCATGTTTTTCCGAGGTAAACAAACTGCCTCTTAATATTATACATACTCTAGAATTAGATGTAGTTGTTTAATTTGTGTTTGTTGATCACTAAGTCTTTCTTGTGACGGGACGACCCGTCGCAAGCTTGCGACGGGTCAAATCCCCCTCACAAAGAGAAGTGGCAAGGCAAGTGGGTGACAAAGGGTCACCCCGTTACAAATGAGAATTTGTGTTTGTTGATGGCTATCCATAGTCATGGTTTATTGTCAAATGGCTCATTCCTAAACAATGCACGGAGAATGTCGTTCAAATGAATACATTCCACTTTAGAGACTTATAGAAACTCTTGTTAGCCTTAGAAACTCTTAGTTAATATTAAAGGTTGACATATATCTCATATGAATTTAATCAATGTGCATCCTCAACCAACTTAAGCTAGTGCTATCCAAGCCAATTTTAGCCAATTAGTTCTCCCTGCAATAGTGCAACTCTTATGTATTGATATCTCATACTCGCGGAACCCTTGACAAAAATCAATACCAAGAGACATTAGTAAACGGATATATTAGTCAAATCTCTGTAACAAAGTAAACTACAAATATTACAAAAAAAAAAAATTCCATGTGATTTCAAATGAGCTCTTCCTCGCCCTACTAAACTATGTCCTTATAAATTATATCTGCAAATTTAAAAATCTTGCTAAATCCATAAATTTAGATTATACGACAATAAGTAGATAATTAATCTCAACAAAACTTAACTATCACATGATAGATTATTAGGGGTTGATTAAGATTCACATATAGGCTCGATCAACACCTGTCAAAATATAAAAAAAAAAACATTAGCATTGAGAACCTTGTTACATACAATGACAAAAACCACACCTATTGAGTCTATATTCAAACGCTTGAATCACACAATATATTATTATAGTAACATACTTACATACACTAAGTGAATCATACCGTAGTAATTTGCGTTAATAAGAAGAAAATAGGCGAGTCATCTAAAGTAGACATGTGAGCGACCCGAGTGTAATAAATATTTGTTTAATGAAAATAAAAGGGGATTAGGTTATTTAGGTAGAGTTGGGAGTGTTTCGAACTTTTAGGTAGAGTTGGGAGTGTTTCGAACTGCAATTTATAAGGGAATCATGTGACTATAGATCAAGAAAGTAGAAACTAAATCATTTAAGGCGGAATTTCAAAAGATGGAAGATGAAGAAGCTAATTATTAGAGTTTAATATATATGAGTAATTGACTAATCACTAAGAGGAAGCGGAAAGGTTGGAATTGCATGTAGTGACGGGTAAGAAAGATGTTTGTTGGCATACTTGGTTGGAAATGTTTTTTCTTATTGTGTAAGGGGTTGCCATGTGGCATGCTCAACTTGCCTTTTTATATTATTTATAGATTTGCTTTACATATTCTCTTCATTTTAAAATTTTCAATAATAGACGATCATAATATTGTGTAATATTTACCTAATACTTGTTGGAGCTAGTGTCCTCCACAATTAGTGTGATAACGTGTATAAATCTCTTATAGGTTCACAGGGTATACTTAGTATTCTTATCAGTTGATTAACGTTTATCGATAACGGTTGGCTTGCTAGAAGTTTGACGTTATTGTCATTTTAATGGCGGTGATCAACTGGTCCCTAAAAGTCACACCTAAAGGATGTGTTTGAGAGATATGATTATATGAAAATATAATCATATTGATGCCTTATATGACTAAAAGGTTAGTCGATGTATATGACTAAAAGGTGAGTCAATGTAATGATGATACGATTATTTAATACGATTAAATAATACTAGCTGAGACGAATTAAATGTTAATTCGTAATTGAATATAAACTGTTATATCTAATTGATGTATATAATGTAATTATTTAATACGATTAACTAATGTAAGCTTAAACGAATTAAATGTTAATTCGTAATTAAATATAAACTGTTATATTTAATTAGCAAATTATAAATATACGATATTTATAGTTGACGTAAATATTATACGATATTGTCATAATAAATGATGTTAGAACGATATTAATAAATCGACTACAAGATGTTGTATGGACTTATTAATATGTGACAAATGACAATAATAATACATACACATATTATACATTAAATATATAAAAGAGAGAAGACTCCTATCTTGACTCTACTACCTAAAAACAAGTAGAGGAAAAAGAGTCCTCTTCTTCCTCCACTTGTGTTGGACGGTCCAAATAGGAGAGGAGGAAAGTTTTATATAAACTCTTCTTCTCTACTTTCTCATGATCACAATTACTTTCACAAAAATTAGCAGTAATTTTTGGTGTTCATTCTAGCACAAGAAAAGGCCTTTCTCAGAACATCTTGGGTGCAACAATTAGGAGAATATCATCTCGATATTTGTTCTTAGGCCATATTGCTAGGACCGAAGGTTAATTCTAATCTTTATGCATTTCGTTTATGACTCGTATTTCATATATTATAATTTCGTTATAATCCTTAAATTTCATGTATGAAATATACCGATATTTCCCACAAGTGGTATCAGAGTCAAGGCTACGAAATTATTTTATATGATTTTTCATGAATGATGAAAATTTTTTTATTCCAGTCCAATTTTTTTTTAAAAAAAAAAACACCCGTTTATATTTTTTTTGGCCGTGATATTTTTTTCTTGTTTTTGATTCTTGTTTTCATTTGATTTATTGATATTGTTGTTTTAATATGTTAAGATGACAATATGATAAATTTGTAGATGTTTTAATTTAATAAGGATTAAATTAGAATGTAAATAAAAATTGTTTTGAATGTTAATGAACATTCTTTTTGCTATATATTTTCGGTATACATGATGTTAAATTGTTATTTTGCATCATGATTCATTAATTTTAATGATGTTCAAATCAATTATGATTAGTCAAATATTAAGATAATCGATTTAATCATGATTTAGATATTCATTTTAATATGTTAAAATTGAATCATCTAGTTTGAATCAATGTTTAATAATGATTGAATGTTGATAATTGTATTGATCTTGTAATATTAGCAACATCAAATTAAAATGTTTAATTAGTATGTATTATTTAATTAAAAAAATACCGTGGCTGTTTTTTTTTTTTAAAAAAAAAACAAAAAATTTGATTCGTTTTTTTTTTTTTTTAATTTGGCCGAATTTTTTTATTTTATGCATTATATTGATAATGTATAATTGTTGTTGTGAAAAGGTTCACAATTTTTGGATACCCAATTATTTTAAAACGGTTTAAAATAATGTTGGATTAATTCATATTATACGATAATATGAATTAAAATTGGATTATGTTTGATTGGAATTATTGTGAGCAATTAAGGAATTGTCACATACTTTTGATCATTATAAATTAGGTGGTTTGGATAAATTAGTCTACATAATCAAGGAATTATGTCTTGAATGATTAATTTATTGATGATGCATTTTATTTTGTTGAATGATTTGTTGAATGATTTATTTATGTAGTTTTGCAATTGGTTGTAATTTGTATTACCTAGTGTGGCCTTAGTTGATTATGTTTTCGTAATGATGGAAACATGATCTTGATGTAATTTTGAGATCTCGAATCTCCTTTTGTTTTCTTTGAATTTATGTTTTTTTTAAATTAGAATGTAAATAGGTTTATATTTTGTAATTTATTAAATGTAATTTGAGAAGACTAAAGATGGAGATCGGATTGCTCACTCCCGCTACATGGACCAAGATGGAACATCAAGAAAAGCATTATTTCGGGTCCAATTATGGATGGATTCCAAAGTTGTATTTTGTTCATTTTGGTAGATAGGTCACACTAGGACTTTGTAATTTTGCGTATTTTTCGTTCTTGTTGCTTTTCTTCACATGATAGTTAGTGCATCATATTCCGCCTAAACCAAACCTACTACTAAAATTGCATGAAAATTGACTCATATAGTTTGGATGTTAGTTATCATGGACATAAAGATGTCACACGAATTTTAAGCCATCATCTTAGTTTATTCATTCTCGCATGCTAGATATTCGTTCACTTAAAATGAATTAAAATTAAAGTTGATGGGATCTTCCTCTAAAACCTAAAATTGAGACTAGTCTTTATAGGCTAAACTACTATGAATCCCTTCTTCGTCGGTATGCATATAGGACCTTACTCTCCATATGACCCCTTCTACGTTGGGTAAGTAGTATTTGTTGACTTATTTTACCTCAACATTATAATCCGAAGAGTTTCTCGTGATTATGATGGATTATAGATAAAATTTTATCGACCAAGAATTCTAAAGATAGAATTAGCCAAGAGTTTGGCTTATAAATTTGCAGATAGTTGAGTCTTGGGATCATTTATATAATTCTTGAGGAAGGTCAATTGTATAAATGCTTGAGTCTTCGCATTAAACAAGTTTTGCACTAGACTTAATTCATATCAATGAGTATGCTTATTATGGTTTTTCTTCTTTTTCGCAGTGTAGAATTCGTTTTATATTGATAATACTGCTTATAACAAATGGCTGACCATAATGATGTCCCTATGCAAAGTGCCACACTCGCACGCGAGTCCAGGCTTAAAACTTTCATGGACCACATGAATCAGTCCACGCGACTGAATAATGACGGGTCCAACTTTGCGGACTGGGAGGCGGCATTACGGAATGCAGCCATTGGTGACGGCAAGCTTAATTACTTGACTGAGCCAATACCGCCAAACCCAGGCCCCAATGCGAGAGCTAACGAGTCACTTGCTTATAGTGACTTCGTTATGGAAACGGGTGCGATAAAGAACGTACTCATCTTTGCAATGGAAACCAATTTGCAAAGACGCTTCATTGCCCAAGGTGCAAATAAGATTTTCACCACGCTCACTAACGAATTCTCAAAAGCACCGAGAATCGTTACTTATGAGCATACATGTCGCTTCTTTGAGGCGAAACTCCAGAAGGGCCAACCGGTTAGCCCACACATTCTTGATATGATTGAGAATGTCGAGAAATTAGAGGCACTTGATTGCAAAATCAGTGAGAGCATAGTCATTGACCGTATGCTTCATTCACTTCATGATGGTTTTGCCCTTTTCAGGGCAAATTACTACATGAATGACATGAGAAAAAGTCCTCATGAGCTAAACTCACTTCTCGCATAGACCGAGAAGGATATGAAATTGAGTGGGAGCATGAAGCAAGATGTTCTCATGATTTCCAACAAGAACAAAGGTAAGGGCAAGGCTCATGACGACCTAAATGTAGGGAAGCCAAAGTTTAAGAAGTCAGAAAAGGGTAAGAATGGGCCTGGTGAGACTAGTAGCTCACAAGGCAAGGCAAAGAGCAAGGACAGTGACATTGAGTGCCACAATTGCCACAAGACTGGACATTGGAGGAGGAACTGTCCCGTGTACCGTGAATACATAAAAGCAGGCCGCGTCACTCCTGTTGGTATGTCATCTTATATTCATATGATTGAGATTAACCATGCAAGTTTCGGAACTTGGGTACTTGATACTGGTTGTGGTTCTCATCTGTGTAATCATTTGCAGGGCCTAAAAAACATCACACCTCTCGCAAAGGGTGATGTGGACCTGCGAGTCGGGAATGAAACAAAAGTTGTTGCAGTCTCAATGGGAACATACGTAATCCAACTCCCGAGTGGATTTGAGTTGTATTTATATAACTATTAATATGTACCCAGTTTATCTAAGAACATTATATCTGTTTCCGTACTTGATAAATACGGTTTTTCATTTTCAATAAAAGACAATAGCTGTATTTTCTCTTTGAATGAAATGATTTATGGCAAAGCAGTTTCCATGAATGACATTTATATCTTAGATCAAACAACAGACATATTACATATGAATAATAAGAAAGTAAAGGTTGGTGACAAAGATCAAACTTATCTATGGCATTGTCGTATGGGACACATAAATGAAAAACGTGTAAAGAAGCTCTTTGAGAATGGGACTATATCCCCATTTGATTATGAATCATTTGGCACGTGTGAATCATATCTTATCGGCATGACTCGAATTTCCTTCAAAGGTGTTGGAATGCGTGCTAATGACCTATTAGGACACATACATACTGATGTATGTGGACCTATGTCAATCAACGCAAGAGACGACTATAGATATTTTATCACTTTCACGGATGATTTGAGTAGATACGGATATGTCTACTTAATGAAGCATAAAAGTGAGTCCTTTAAACAGTTTAAGGAATTCCAGAATAGGGTTGAGAACCAACTGGGAAGAAAGATTAAAGCACTTCGATCAGATAGTGGTGGCGAATATCTTTCAAATGAGTTTGATCAACACCTTAAAGACTGTGGCATAGTATTACAGTTAACTCCACCTGGAACACCTCAGCTAAATGGTGTGTCAGAACGGAGAAATCGAACATTACTTGATATGGTTCGATCCATGATGAGTCACACGGTAGTACCTGATTCACTATGGGGTTTTGCTCTTTTGTCAGCTGCTCTAATACTTAACCGAAGTCCGTCTAAAGCTGTAGACAAGACTGCATATGAGATATGGAAGGGAACGGTCCCTAACTTGTCCTTTATTCGGGTTTGGGGCTGCGAGGCTTATGTCAAGTGGAGACACGAGGATAAGCTCGGCCCGCGATCGGTCAAGACATACTTTATTGGTTATCCAAAAGGAATGTTTGGTCATTACTTCTATTCGCCTACCGAACATCGAGTTTTTGTTGCGGCTAGTGCGAAGTTATTAGAGAAAGAGTTTCTCGAGAACAAGTCAAGTAATAGAACCTTTGATCTGTCGGAGATTCAAGAACCAACAACCGAGCAACCGATGGAGGAAGATGTTCCTTCAACTTCTGCTACGGTTAATATTCCTCAGGAACCTA
>JAIUZE010013837.1:0-20636 GCA_022085475.1 Heliosperma pusillum
AGTTTTGAAGTATTAAAATCTCCGGGAGTTAAGACTCGGTTTTAAAAGACGGTTTATAGAAAATGAAGCGGCTTTCGACCCAGACTCCAAATAAACTCTAATGTCTGTCAAAACGACCGTATCGACAAGCAGATGACGACCAAGGGGTTAACACAAGTACTTGAGCTATCACATGACGATAAACTTACAAATTGTCATAAATCGTTTCACATACCAAACATGCGGCCCAATCATCACTGGGTGGTTGGCGGAAGGTGTAGAAACGAGGTATATACAAAGCCTCCAATTTTACTGAGGCTTGGACAAGGCAAAAGTCAAAGTATAGCCATCAGGTCAATAGAAGATTACAGCTAGGGATGGCAGTGGGTCCAAAACCCGACCCAAACCCGTCGGGTCGGACCCTTATGGGTCGGGTTTGGGTCTTAATTTTTCATACCCGTTGGGTATGGGTCGGGTATGGGTTTCATAAAAATAAATCGGGTTTGGGTTTGGGTCTTAGTTGTGAGACCCATACCCAACCCGTAGACCCGCAAAATACTTGTGGAAAACTATTATTATGTAAGTCAGTGAAGGAGTACTGAAAATGAAAAGAAAAGTGGCATTGATTTCATCCCCAAGTCGGAAGATTTTAGCAGAATGCCAATTGAAATAAGCCCTTGTATTTTAGTTGATGTATGAAACATATGACATTACAATAGTAAACAGGAGAAGTGGAAAACAGTACAAGCTAGCTAAAATACTAGACCCGTGGGTGGGTCTAACAATTTCATACCCATGCGGATATGGGTCGGGTCTAGGTCCAAGGGTGCGGATGCGGGTATGGGTATGGGTCTTGCCAGACCCGATCCATACCCAACCCGTTGCCATCCCTAATTACAACCTGACGACTATGACGACGCGAGGCGGTTCAAGGGGTCTTAACCAAGGACCTGTCGTCGGGAACATTTTAAAGTCTGTCGACCATCGGTGAGGGTCGTTTAAAGTTTGTTAGACTACGTATGAAAGCTCTCCAGCCACAAGAAGGACTCATACCTGAGGCATCTTCTTATGAGGAATGAGGTGCGCTATGAGGCTCGCCAGCCGTCGAGTGGGGTTGCATAATGAGGCTCGCTAGCCGCTGAGTGGGGCGCGTAATGAGGTTTGTCAGCCGTTGAATGATGCGCGTAATGAAGCTCGCCAGCCGTTATATTTGAGAATACGCCGGTCTCTTTGCTCATGCGAACTCTCGTTGGGGGAACATAAATTGAAACTTGATATATGGAAGATTCTGTCAGGATTTCCGAGGAATCTGCTCGGTTGTGGCGAACAAAATTCCGGCGATAAACGAATGGGCCCACGGATTGTATGTCCGAAAGGTGGGTCCTTGTTGAGATGATAATGTCATATCACGGTTTTGAAGCCTATCGAGGCACGAGTTTACGGAAGACTCTGTCAGGATCGAATCATTCTAGGGAATCTGCTCGGTTGTGGCGAGCAACATTCTGATGATAAAAGACGGGCCCACGGATTGTATGTCCGAAAGGTGGCCCCTAAGCTTTGCTTGTTTCTTGTTTGTTTGTTTTGAATTGATTTGATTTGAAAAGTGACGAACGATCGTCAATTGAAGATTTGTTGAATTTGATTTAATTTTTGCAAGAGATCGAGGTGGCAGGCATCAAGCCCCCAACTTACCTCGAGGTGTTTTTTTTTTTTGTGTTTTTGAATTGGTTTGAGAAGTGACGAACGATCGTCAATTAAAGAGCTATTTGATATGTGTAGAGAATCGAGGTGGCAGGCGTCAAACCCCCAGCTTACCTTGAGATGTTTGTTTTGATATAAATTGAGAAATGACGAACAATCGTCAATTTTGAATTGATTTGAAATCGAGGTGGCAAGCGTCAAGCCCTCAGCTTACCTCGAGCTGTTTGGGTTGATTAAATTTATTGAAGATTTGAATTGATTTTAAAAATGACGAATGATCGTCAATTGGAGATTTCGTTTGGGCGAGAGCCCTCGGTTTGATGTAAATATTTGAGGTGTCTTTTCTGTTGAGTGTTCTCTGTTTCTGCAGGTTAGTCTAAAAAACAGGTTTGGTAGACGACTGTTTCTGCCGTCATGCTGCCGAAAATCACATAAAAATCACATAGTGGAGATCACATAATTTACATGTAGCATGTCGGTGGCCTAAACTGGTGCAAAATGGGCTACCCCCTTAAAAGAATTTTGAAGAATATGTGTAAGTGTTTGAAATGACCAGACACGTGTAAGTGTTTGAAATGACCAGACATGTGTAAGTGATTGAGATGACCAGACATCTATAAGTGTTTGAAATGAAGAAAGATGAGTGAAATGATTCCCCTCAAAAAATGAATAAGAATAAGCGTGCTCATTTGGCGGCCATGTCGTCCTCCGTCTTGAAAAGCGAGCATTTAAAATGACGAGTTGAATAATTGTTCAAAACAAGAGCGCTTGTAATGGACTTAGAAAAGGGTAGCATGTGTTTTTGACTTGCTCCTAAAGAAAGTACAATTCTGTTTATTTGATGACATGAGGATATCTAAATGTCAAAACGCAAGAGTATAGCGAAATTAATTTTGACTGGCCAAGGGGCCGGTTTTATTTCGTGTCGCACGTGGGTTACGCGAGGCGCGTTTTTTTTTTTTTGCCTGAGAAATTGAATGAGTTTTGCCCTCTTTATAGTAACAAGCTCGGCGAATTATGCAAAACTAATACTATAAAAATAAAATACTTTTGTGACCGTATAAGCTTAGTGTACATCTATCAAATTCTTAGATGCTAAACAAGGGTGATAAGAAATGGAATAGAGTGGAAGGTTCTAATGGTGTTAGAAGAAACTGGAGATCTGTGTATCTCTCTCACTCACCTAAATGAATGGAAGGATCGTCCCAAACGGTATGGAGACATGGTAACCGCGAATTGATTCGTCTGAATTATGTGAAAAGATGACTATTTGAGACATTTTGTTTTGTTTGTAATTTTTGACTGGAGAGAGTTTTTAATTTGAAGTCGTCGTTGGACTGTTTTTGATTTGAAGTCGTTGTTGGACTGTTTTAGATTTGGAGTCGTTGTTGGACTGTTTTTGATTTGAAGTTGTTGGACTGTTCTTTTGATTTGATAGTCGGCGTCGGGCTGTTTTTGATTTGAAGTCGTCGTCGGACTATTTTTGATTTGTTAGTCGTTGTTGGATTGTTTTTGTTTTGATAGTTGTCGTTGGACGGTGTTTGTTTTAAAGTCGTCGTCCAACTGTTTTTGATATGAAGTTGTTGTTGGACTGTTTTTGTTTTGATTTGATAGTCGTCGTTGGATTGTTTTTTATTTGAAGTCGTTGTTGGACTGTTTGTGATTTGAAGTCGTTGTTGGACTGTTTTTTTTATTTGATAGTCGTCGTTAGACAGTTTTTGATTTGAAGTTATCGTCGGACTGTTTTTGATTTGATAGTCATCGTCGCACTGTTTTTGATTTGATAGTCGTTGTTCGACTGTTTTTGATTTGATATTCGTTGGACTGTTTTTGATTTGATACTTGTTGTTGGACTATTTTTGATTTGAAGTCGTCGTCGGACTGTTTTTTATTTGATAGTCGTTGTTCGACTGTTTTTGTTTTGAATTCATTCTGGCACCCATGGTGATGGGAAACAATATATGAAATTTGTGCTTATTTGATAGTCAGATGAATAATAGGAATCAGACGAATCATGTAGAAAAATGGAGTCTCCAAGCCTAAAGGTCACCTAGAGACACGGCGATCAAGGAATTTTCACACCACTAGAGATGGAAAAGGTGGTAAATGCACGCCCTTGTTAAGGCTTATTCTAAGAGGTCGAGTGATCTACACTAAAGAGACATGACCTAAAGTATTTTGAGTCTATTCTACTAGTTAAGGGTAAAAACTAGAACAAGTGACTAATAAAAAGAACACGTTCTTTGTTATTCAGTTTTATTTGAAACTCGAAAAGGACTAGGATGGTCCTATTTATTAACAAGTGCTAATATACTGAAGACAAATAGCCCCTTTAAGAAGTCGTCTTCAATTCTTGTCCCGAGCACAATTAATTCTTTGAAAGACTTTATGTTTTGGTATCTCAGGTGGTTTGCATAAACGGGTCTCAAATTGTCTACGAACTTCTCCACGAGAGTGGCTTCATCAGGACGTTCAACAAGCTATCTGCTTGTCTTTCTCCACCTACTTAGGAAGTCGGTGAAACCTTCTTTCTCATTTTGGGTAAGAACCTCTAGGGTACGTATACTGACTTAAATCTCAGCATTGTCCGTGTATTGCTTGGCGAACTCGATTGCGGCATCATCCCAGGTAGGGGTGGTCATTCGCGGTTAACCGGTTAACCGCCTAATCGGTTCCGCTAAATGACGAACCGTAACCGAACCGTTTGCTGCGGTTATTTTCGGTTCGGTGAACCAGTTGAACCGGTTCGGTTAGACCGGTTAACCAAAACCGTTGCATTATCGGATTTTTTTTCCCAAATAGAAACTTTGTTCTATTTTTTTTTATCATTGACATATTTTAATGGTGAATATAGTATTACTCTACAAGATAAACATAATATAAAAATAATTAAAGATAAAATAATAGGAAGAGTTAACTGTTGAACGTAAGACAACGTAATTCAATAATAGAATGGTGAATAGTGATTAAGGATGAGGGTGGTTGGGCGTCAGAATAAGTGTGAAATATAAGGTATGAGAGTTTGAGTGCAAAAATAAGGATAATTATTAGTTTTTGGGCTAGCCAAATAATATTTTGCTTTGGGTAATAATGTCACGGTTCGGTTTCGGTTAACCGCGGTTATGAAAATACGAACCGTAACCGAACCGTTCCTGAGTAAGATGAACTGGTTCGGTTAACCGAACCGTTTTTGTGTTTCGGTTCGGTTAACCGAACCTAAAAAAAATGCGGTTTTCGGTTTTTTCGATTCGGTTAATTATGAACACCCCTAATCCCAGGTTGCAATTTTCTTGTGTTCCAGAGGATAAAACCACTGCTTAGGAATGGTGTCGAGAGATGAATGAAAGATCCTTAGGAACAACTAGGGTTTGATGCATTTGATAGACATGTAATCTTTGAAGGCCCGAATGTGATAGTGTTCTTCTGCCCCTTGAACTTTGGGATGTCAGTCATGTTGAAGTTGAATGGCAACTGAGTACTTACATCTTCATACTTGCGATTGTTTTCCATGTAGATGTCATTCCCCTTGAGGTACTTTATATTAGTTGTTCCTCCAAGTATTGGAGTCGCTTTTAGTTTCAGTAAGAACTGGTGGGTGATCGACTTCCGGTTGTCCCACAATGGGTGGAAGGTTATCATGCACACTAGTATCAGGAATGTCTGCAGGAGGAAGCCTAATTTCTATGGCAACAATTCGGCCTTCAATGGCATTGAGGCGAGCATAATCTTGGTCCTGACTTGTTTGGAGACAGATGAGCGCAGCTAGGATTAGATCATTACCATTCGGGTTTTGCTCTGGTTGATTAACACTTGCTTGACTAGTTCTCGGCATCTTGGAAACTGAGGTAAGAGACCGAAGACGGATCGAAACACAATCGGCCATTCTAGCACACTTATTCAAAGGGACTCGGCTTGTGAAGTGGGAGTGTATGTCCTAGACAACCGTAGTGTGGTTGTAGGAGTGATGACTTGAATTGGAGAATGACTTGACTTGTGAAGTGGATGTGAGCCACTGTGCTAAGTGAGTTTTGAAAATGGTTAGTTTTGAAATGTTTGTCCTAGACAACCATAGTGTGGTTGTAGGATTGTTGACTCGAAAATGATTTTGACTGGACATTTGGGCAGAGTTTTGACTTATTTTGCGCTATTTCAAGCCACCCTTGAAAATGTTTTACAGTTGTGACAAGGATTTTATTTTTGAAAAAATCGTAATGGTTTTATTTTAAATGGTGATCATGTACAGGTTGTACACATTTATACATGCATTATAACGGTATGCTGAGTGCTTTTTAAAAGGTTTTGGTTTAAAGGGTGGGTTGGCATACCAAGCAATCAAACCCCGCGTCTGTGTAGAGGCATGCGCCAAACATGAGTAAGGTCGGTTTATAGTCCATTTCCCCGAGTAGTGAAAGCTCTTGATACTAACATGAGTATGTACCGTGTTATGGTTGACGTAAGTCGCTATCCATCCTTAGGCCCAGATAAGAATTTGGACCATCCAGACAGGACGATTGGTCGAAATGGGTTTGGTCGAGCCTAAGAAGGCCGAATAAAACGATCTAAGAAGGTCGAGTAACACTACAAGAAAACTTGTTTCAGGCGACTGTTATAAGGCGACTGATACAAGTAGTCGCCAATTTAGCGACTGAAAATAGAATAAGGCGACTGAGATCAGTCGCCAATTTGGCGACTGAAACAATCCTCAGATTTTAATTAAAAAAACTCGGGCGACTGATTTCAGTCGCCAAATTGGCGACTGATAAGCCATTTGGCGACTGAAATCAGTCGCCAAATTGGCGACTACCTTTTCAGTCGCCAATTTGTGTATTATTCCAGAATCGTGAAACTAATCCGCCACTCTCTACTTCCCCAAATTTCTTCAAAACACCCGAAACCCCTATTCCCTCTACAAAATCGCCACCACTACTACTCCATTCCCTTAACCACCTCTCCGACCACCACTACGACACTAGCTATACCGATATCACCACCGTCCTCACCAACAACCTCCGACTCTTATTCTATTTCCGTCACTTTTCCTTAATTAGGTGCGATTTTGCTCTCCTAAATCTAATTCCTTAGCTTGTTTGTTTGTTTATTTTATGATTTTAATTAGTATTATGATGTTTATGTATAATTTGTGATGCTTACACAGTTCTAATGGTTAGTTAGTTAGGGTTTGTGTAGGTTGATGGTTAGGGTTTATATAAATTGGGGGTTTTGTGAAATTGTTAACATTATGTTAATCGAGGTTGTAATTGACAATGTATTGGTGTTTTTGATGATGTGAGGATTGTTGATTGACTAAATTAGTATAAATGGGAGTATTATTGATGGTAGAAAGTTAGTATTCCCTCCGTCTTATTCATTTGTTTGCCCTTTAAATTATTTTTTATGGTTGTTTTAATCAAAAGGCAAATAAATAATTGTGATGGAGGGAGAAGAATGTTAGGATTTTATAATTAAAGTGTGTATGTATTAGTTTGATAGTTGTTTAGTATCCATGTTGATAATGTTATTAATTAGAATGATAGTAGTTTAATTAGTGATATGTTAATTTTAGTATAGTTAGTATCCCTGTTGACAATATTATTGTTTGGTTTATTATTGATAATAGATATGTTCCTAGAGGTAGTAATAATTGATAATCAATATTGTTGTAATTATTGTTGTGTGGGTTAATGTTTAGATTAAAATGAAGAGGTTGGAACGTACATGGATGTACGAAGATAGACTTGATAAGAAAAGACGTCCTACCGCTAGATTTATAAAGGGGGTTGCCGAGTTTATTGAATTTGCTAGACAACAAGACGAGTATGATTTAGTAGCAAAGAAACTTAGGTGTCCTTGTATTAAATGCAAAAACATGAGATATCTACATGACATTGAGTTTCAAGAACATCTTTATACAAACGGGTTTTGTCCAAACTACTACAATTGGATTTCTCATGGAGAATCATATTTTTCACTTCCCGAACAATCTCAAATCCCACAAAATGAGAACCCATATAGAGATATGGTAGTTGATGCATTTGAGTCTAATATTTTCAATAATGATCATAGACCAATGAGTGAAGAAGAACCACACCCACAAGCAAAAGCCTTTTTTGATATGTTAAAGGCGAGTGAAAAACCATTATATGAAGGGAGCAAAATGTCATTGTTAGAAGCCGCCTCTAGTATAGTAACTTTGAAATGTGAGTACAATTTGCCATTTACTTGTGTTGATGGCATTGCTTCTTTGATTGAGGATGTTATCCCCGATAATAATGTCATGACCCGATCATTCTACAATACCAAAAAAGTAGTGAAGGGTCTAGAACTTCCGCATTACAAGATTGATGCATGTCCCGATGGATGTATGCTCTTTTGGAAGGATGATGCTTTACTTGACAAGTGTAGTAAATGTGAAAAGGCTAGATATAAGACACTTGAGGGAAGTATTGTCTTGAAAGGTAAAAAGGGAAAGAATGAAAAAAAGAGAGGTGAAAAGAGTAAGAAACCAATACCCGAAAATCCCGTAACTTACTTTCCTCTAGCTCCTAGACTTCAAAGAATGTTTGCTACCAAAAACATTGCCGAGCAAATGAGATGGCACAAGGAAAATCCCCGTACTCCGGGAAAGATTTGTCATCCGAGTGATGGAGAGGAATGGAAGCGGTTTGATATGCTTTACCCCGACTTTGCTGAGGAACCCCGTAATGTGCGACTTGGCCTTTGTACGGATGGTTTTGCTCCATTTGGCCAGTTTGGTAGAAAGTACTCTTCTTGGCCCGTAATGGTCCCTCCATACAACTTACCACCTTGGTTATGTATGAAAAAACAATTCATCTTCTTGTCACTAATTATTCCTGGCCCTGATAATCCAAAAACCGCCTTAGATGTTTATTTGCCACCTTTGGTGGAAGAATTGAAACAATTGTGGGAGGTAGGTGTGCAAACATATGATGTGTCTTTAAAGCAAAATTTTCAACTAAGAGCTTCATTGTTGTGGACCATTAATGATTTTCCCGCCTGCGGTATGCTATCTGGATGGTCTACCGCGGGAAAAAAGGCATGTCCTTGTTGCATGTACCAAAGCAAAGCATTTTCGCTTCCTTGTCCCCATAAAGTGAGTTGGTTTGATTGTCATAGACAATTCTTACCGGAGGGGCATGCCTTTAGGAGCAACAAAAAAGCTTTCATAAAAGGTAAAGTGGAGCGGAATCATGCTTTAGATCGACTTCCGGGGGATAAGGTGTGGGATATGGTTTGTGATTTGTCACGTACTATTGATTGTACTAAAGCAGAGACGGAGGTGCTGAAAAAGAAGAAAATTGGTTGGTTTAAAAGAAGCATTTTTTGGGATCTTCCTTATTGGAAAACGATGTTAATTAGGCACAATTTGGATGTAATGCATAGAGAAAAGAACTTCTTTGAGCAACTGATTCACACGATTATGGATGTAAAGGGAAAGACTTGTGATACTGTTAAATCAAGAGAAGATTTGAAGACCATTTGCCATCGTCCCAATCTTCACATTCGTAGCGATGAGTCTTTGCCAAAATCTATTTTTACACTTGACAAAGCTCAAAGGAAGGTCTTATGTGAGTGGTTAAGAAAGTTAAAATTTCCTGACGGATATGCATCCGATTTTAGTCGATGGGTTGATATGAAGGAGCTAAAGTTGCAAGGCTTGAAAAGTCATGATTGTCATATCTTCATGGAACGATTATTACCTGTATCTTTGAGACATCTCCTCCCCACTCCCGTGTGGAATGCAATTGTTGAGATAAGTCAATTTTTTCGAGATTTATGTTCGTCTTCAATATGTGTTGATGACATTATTCGTCTTGAGGAGCAAATACCAGAGATATTGTGTAAGTTCGAGATGATATTTCCTCCATCATTTTTTAATTCCATAGAGCATGTACCGATACATTTGCCTTACGAAGCCAAAGTTGGAGGCCCCGTCCAATATAGGTGGATGTATCCATTTGAAAGGTAAGATCACTAAGTAGTAATTAAATTATAATTATTATCGTACTATCTCTTTAATTGATTTAATATTTTTACACTAGTCTTAACAACTATTAATCCCATCAATTATTGAATAGGTTTCTTAATCACATGAAGAAAAAAATTGGTAACAAAGCTCGGGTTGAAGGTTCAATATGTAATGCGTATTTAACGGAAGAGATTGCACATTTTTGCTCTCTTTACTTTGAAAAACATATTGAAACCAAAGCAAAAAACTTGAGTGTTGATAAAGCGGATGAACTTGAGACAAGTTTACCCGAGTTTTTCCAAATGCATGATGATGAGGGTTGTTCATCAATTGGGGGAACAAGCTATTTGGATGACAAAGAATATGATCGTGCTCACCTTTACGTTCTTTCTAATTGTGAGATTTTGGAATCATATGAAACGGAGTTTGTGAATGATTTCATTAAAGCACATCCTAATGTGAATAGAGATGATGTTTGGATTAACCATGAGGATCAATTTGCAGCATGGTTTCGGAACCATGTAATTGAGTTAAATATCCAAGATGATTTGATAAGGACTTTGGCCTTTGGTCCTTCACGAGAGGTGAAAACGTGGAATCG
Source organism: Heliosperma pusillum (assembly GCA_022085475.1). Lineage (NCBI taxonomy): Eukaryota > Viridiplantae > Streptophyta > Magnoliopsida > Caryophyllales > Caryophyllaceae > Heliosperma > Heliosperma pusillum. The sequence goes on from JAIUZE010013837.1 coordinate 10,269, forward strand.
TTACTCGGTCAACGGATTTAATTTCCATACATTCAACTACGGTAAGAATAAGGCTAGGTGCAATTATGGTGTTACTATTTCTTCTCTTGATGACAACGAATACTATGGTTTAGTTGAGGATATATTTGAGTTGAGTTATAATGGGCGTGAGCGTTCTTATAATACTGTCTTATTTAAGTGTGAATGAAAGGATAACTCTGTGGCCGGTATGAAAGTTCATGAACGTTATAAAATCGTCGAAGTGAATCATACCCGGACATACTCAAAGTATGATCCATTTATACTCGCACATCAAGCCAATCAAGTATATTTCGCTTCTTATCCAAGCACGAAGAATGATCGAAATCAAAAGCAGGGGTGTGCAATCTTTAAGACAAAAGCACGCTCACAAGTAGATACAATGCAACTTTTTTTCAAGAAGAAATAGTATCTAGCGGGTTTATGTTGTCTTCACCTGATGAGGACATTTATGAAAATGAAAATGAAGAGGGTGAAGATTTAGAAAACGAGGATGGTGATGGTCAAGTTGACGGTGATGGTAGTGGTGATAGTGATAATGATAATGAATCAAATGGTGATGATGATGATGACGAATTTGATGATGTTAATGATTAATTGGGTAAAGATATATTTATATATATTTATTTAAGTTTTTTAAGTTATTTGATGTTTTTTTTTATGTTATTAACAGTTTATGTTTATGTTTGTTTTTTATGTTATTAACCGTTTCTAACAATTTGAATATTTGTGTAATTGTAGATGGCAGGAGGTCGAGGTAGACAACGTGGCGGCGGTTCAAACAGACGCTGTAGTACTTCTTCAGTCGACGAGGAGGAGATGGAGATTATTGATCAGCAGAGTCCGGTAGTGGTCGAGGAATCGACCAATGACGAGTCCTCGGATCAGACATCGGAGACGATCCCGTTCACGCCGGAAGGGAAGATGATACTTGATCCCGCGGGGTTTTGGTAAGACAACCACCAATGTCTTTAATTTATTAGTTTATAATTATATTACATTATTATTTACCATAAATGCATACTATTCCATAATTTATTTTTCAGGTTTTCGTCTCAAAAGGTTGTACGCGGTTGTACTCAGAGTACAAAGCAGAAGCTGACGGGAGTTGCTCCTACTTGTTGGACCAAGGCTACCTCTGCACAAAAAGAGGAGTGGTTCAATAATTTTAGGGTATATTATTTTTGTTTATATTTTCTTATATTATTATAGTTTTTAATTAATAATTTATTTTACTAATACTTACCTTTTAAATTGTAGAAAACATTTGACTGGCCGGCCGGAATAGAGTATATTGTACGTCAAAGGTACAATGAGACGTGCACTAGACGTTAAGGGACAACATGTATAAGGTTGTCAAGAGGAAGAAGGAGCCGAAGCATATGAGAGGTATTTATTTGTTTTTGTTATTTGTATATATATAGTTATATTTTTACACATTTTATCATATTTTATTATAATACTTATTTAACTTGTAGGTGGTGCATATGAAGATATGCTTAAGTATCATGAAACTGAGGAGTTTCAGGCTAGGTCGGCCCAAGCATCCAAAAATAAAAAAGGAGGAAAGAAAGATGGAGCGGCTGAGCCGTCGCATCACGCAGGATCTCGATCTTTCCTGGACCTAGTTTTGGGTGTAAGTTATAATTTACTTTTTCGTCCATTTGAAAATTATAACTTAAATTCTTTTTATTATTAAAATCTTCTTATACAAGTCTTTAATTTCTTCTTTTAGAAGGGTAAGAAGAAAAAAGCTAACACGCCCACAGCTCCGGAGCTCTTCCTTGACACTCATTCCCGGCTCGAAGACAATAGAAGATATTGGATCAAACCAAAAGATAAGGAATTATATGTAAGTTTCAAGCATTTTTTGTATTTTTACAATAAGTTCAATTTTTTGAATGTTTAACCAATATTGTAGCTATTTTTAATAACAATGTTTATATTTTGTAGGAAGCATTTTCCGCCGAGAAACTTAGGCATCCCGAGAAACCCGATAACGAGATTTGGTTCGACTTAGTAAAGGGTTTCAAGAAGGGGAACGTCTACGGGATTGGGTCGGCAAAGTACGTATTTTACGAAACTCCAAGGGGAAGAATGTCGTCCACCTCAAACCAAACATACGAGCCGACAGTCGTGGGAAGACTCCAAGCCGCACTTGACGAGGAAAAAAGAAAAAGCGCGGAAAGGGATGAAGAAATAATGATAATGAAAGAGAAATCAGTCGCCAAAGTCAGTTTAGCGACGGAAATCAGTCGCCATATCAGTCGCCTGAATGTTGGTTTTCTTGTAGTGTAGGCTAATCTCAATTTTTTTTTAAACATGTGAGAGATCTTGTCAATTTAGTTATTAATTCCCTATAAGTGAACTACGTCGGTGAATTGTGAATAACGTTGAATTGACAATAACGGTAAATAAACTGCATGTGTGACGATTTTGGCATGAGCGGAAATAAAGCAAGCAATCAAGCAACATAAAAATCCTAGTATGGCCACCTAGCTAATCAAAATTAACTAGATAGTTACAAATTCGGAAACCAACTCCTTGGTCCCTTGCCTCTTCAATTGGAACACATTCCAAAATAGCACCTTCTTGAGGGAGTCACCGTCTTCATCCAAATAATTACAAAAAATATTACAAATATACAAATTCCCTATTCTAACATTTATTCTATAAATAAATTATTTTAGATTATACAAACCGGCGATACGAGATCGCAATAAAATTACAACCAAACCGTTATTCCCTTACATTACGGGTAATAACGATTAAAAATAACTAGGCCATACTAGGTACAAACTTTGCATAAATTATTAAATAAATGAAATTCATTCATTCAAACATAAATAAAATAAATTGCTGCAAAATTCATGCCAAAATCGTCCTACAATTCATTCATGCTCATGTAGCTCGATTTTTCCGGGATTTATTGACTTTTAACCATTAAAAATCACTATCAACATTTAAATCGCATTTAAATTCAAACTAATTAACTAAACTAATTTAGAACTCAAAATTAGTCACTACTAATTTTGTTGGTCAATAATTAGATTGATTTGATTTCATTTGCTAAATATTACGGTTTAATCATAACAATTATGAAATAAAACCAAAATAAAATATAAACATCATAAAATTTGAAACCAAAAATTTTGTACATTCTGGAAAATTTCCAGGAACTATAAAAATAAAAAAATATTTGCTCAAAAAATTAAATTAATTTTATGAACAAATAGCTTTGTATTTAATGGTTTTATCAAATAAAAACATTAGATATAGTAAAACAGTGAAAAAAATTATGAACTTTCACCAAGAGTATTAACATCAGAATGTAAAATGTACAAAAAATTTTCAAGACCAGAAATGGACGTTTCAATTTTATGAACATTATAATCTCATATTATCGACTTTTATCGTATAAAAATCAATGAACATGCAATACATAAGTAAAATTCACGAACTTTTACATAAAATATGTAAGAAATGCATGTGAGATCATATTAAAATTTCATGGCCAGAATCAACATGCAACTATTTTTAGTTAACTTTTAACTCATAAAATGCATGTTAACTCGGTTTAAACGCCAAACATCAAAATAAATAGCAAATTAATCCCTAAAATCACGAAATTTGACCACAAACATTTTGAGGTCAGTAGGTATACATGCACCAAAAACTTTTTGTCAGAATCGTATTTTAACTCAAAATCTTTGATTTATTAGTTATCTTATAACTTTAATAAAAATGTCCAAAATGAACATGCATGCTACAAGCTAGCTCTGATACCAATTGAAAGTCCATAGACCTTAATTAGACTTCTCTAATTATTTACTAAATTACTTTTTAATTTAGTTTATAATGATCTATGTAACATGCATGCAAATATAAAGACATTTATATAAGAGAAGAAATTTCATCACATTGATGTGGAAAATATAAGGGCACAACAAGAACTCCTTCTTGTTGATCTTGAGCTACAATATGGTTGAACACAAATAATCTTCAAAGTAGAAGATCTCCTCTTAGTTGCATCAAGATGAACCAAACAATCTACCCTTATTATTAACTAGATAATAAGATAGATAATATACTACTAATATTAGACTATATTACTACACTATTAATACTTAGGAAATATTAGTATATGAGAGTTGTAGTGAGAAGATGAGTTTTGAGAGATGAATGATAGAATAAGCAAGAATGAAGAAGTAAAGGAATGAACAACAATTGTTCTCCTTTTATAGCCAAGAGGGCCGGTTATTTCATCACAAAATGGTGATGTTTTCTTCTTATTTTATTGCCATGTAAGGTGGTAATGTGTTGTAGTGAATAAAATGATATCATGTTAACTATTCATGTCATAAGCATATGTTGCTTATGAGTATGAATAAGAAAAACCAACATCACCATTTGACTTCACCACAACCGGCCATGTGAGCCACAATTTGATCCATTTTTATTTTTGATATTTGTCCCACAAATACTTATTAATCATATGCTTAATTATCTTGTATAATTAAGTGTTAATTTGATCATATAACAATTATATGACACAAATAAATGAATAATATGTACTTAACATTTTAAGTAGTATTCTACCATTATATCAATATATAATGGGTCCCACAATGCTTAGTTAATTTATTTTACAACTCCTTGTAAATATAACTAACTAATTACCTCTATCTCAAAACCTCAACTACTTTAGTAATTTAACGATTAATTACTTAGTTAAATCTTATTTAATCATATTAAAATAAGATATAAATTTATTCGTCAATTATCGCATAATTGAATAATAAGTTTAATCGAATTTGAGTTCTTAACTCAATTTCTAACAATTAACTCTCGTACATATCGAATATATGTAATGTTCTAATTAACTGTATCGTATACAAATAATTAGTTACTATTTGGATTTCATCCTTTAGGTGTGACCGAAAGGGATCAGTTGATCACCGCCGTCAAACGACAATAACGTCAAACTCTAGTTAGCCAACCGTTATGGATTTACGTTAATCAACTGACTAATCATATATAAGTCCAATAATATCCCAATTATAATTTCCTAATAATATTCATTATGTGGCGCACTATTGTGGAGGACACCTACTCCAACAAACCCCTCACTTGCAAGGTGGGGTTTAGTCTTCTTTGAGGTTGCCTTCTAGGCTCATGATCATCTTGCATATGAATTCTATGCATACACAATTCGGGGCTAACCCCCTTCAAATCATCCAAGTTATAACCAATAGCTCTCTCATGTTTTCTCAAAACACACAACAATGCATTCAATTGATTATCATCAAGGTTAGCATTTACGATCACGGGTTTGCACTTTGACTCATCAAGATAAGCATATACCAAGTTAGAAGGAAGGGGTTTAAGAGAAGGCGCTTGTACCTCTACCGCAATATCTACCGCACAAGAGGTTTGGATGATAGACTAAAGTCTTAAACGTTGTTGTTCATCAAGCTCTTTTCCTTCCAAAGTTGCTTCAAGTAAGTCAAATTCAAACCCATGTAGCTCCTCCATAATATCCCTTGGCTCCAAAGTCAAGATAGCTTCCAAAGGATCCCTCATAAAGAAGCTAGGTGTCACTTCTTCAACAAAGGCATCGATGATATCAATGAAATAACAAGATTCTCAAAGATTTGGAGCTTTCATGGAATTTTGCAAGTTGAATGTAATTTTTTCATCTCCCACCTCAAGGGTTAGCCTCCCGTGTTTCACATCAATCACTGCTCCGGCGGTGTGCAAGAATGGCCTCCCGAGAATAATGGGGATTTGAGAATCCTCCGCCATATCAAGAACTATGAAGTCCACCGGAATGAAGAACTTCCCAATTCTAACCGGGACATCCTCCAATACACCCAAAGGTTGCTTTGTAGATCGGTCCGCCATTTGAAGTGTGATGTTGGTACATTTAAGTTCCCCCATGCCAAGTTTCTCACAAATGGAATATGGCATCACACTTACACTAGCTCCCAAATCACACAAGGCCTTGTCAATTGTTATGTTGCCTATGGTGAATGGGATGGAGAAACTACCCGGATCTTTCAACTTTGGAGGGGTTGGGTTTTGTAGAAAGGCACTACACTCACCGGTAAATGCCACGGTTTCAACTCCACTCAATGACTTCTTCCTTGTAAGGATGTCCTTCATAAATTTTGCATAGGCGGGGATTTGAGTGATGAGGTCGGTGAACGGAATAGAGACCTCCAAGTTCTTGACAATTTCCATGAACTTGCCTAGTTGCTTATCAAGTTTTGTTTTGGCTTGTCTAGAAGGAAAAGGTAGCCTTATCACAATAGGCTCCTCAACCTTCTTGTTCGTTGTTATCACATCATCATTCTTTTCGACAACAACTTGCTCACTTGAATAGCACTCTTCCTCCTTGTCATCCAATTCGACAACTTCAATTTCAATTGGTCCACCATCTTCCACTTTGTCTCCCTCACCATTATCATCTTCAATTGGCATTCTTGGTCCCTCATAACTCTTTCCACACCTCAAATGTATGGCATTGGCGGTTTTATTTCTAGGTGGGTTACCTTGAGGAGGTAATTGACCTTTTCCCCTAGAGGAACTCCCCGAGGCTATTTGGGTCACTTGAGTTTCCAGCATTTTATTGTGGGCAAGGATGTTATTGATGATAATATCTTTGGCTTGGTTATCTTTTTGCAATTGGAGAATCGCTTTGTGAATGTCCAAGTTTGGATCCCCAACTTGTGGTTGCATGGGAGGTTGATTTTCTGGTGGTGGGTTGTATTGATTTTGGTTGTATTGTGGTTGATTGTAGGAAGGTTGGTTTTGATTGTATTGTTGTCTTTGGAAATTTTGTTGATTGTTTCTCATGGGTGGGGCAACATATGGTTGTGGTTGAGGGTTTTGAACATTTTGGCTTTTGTATGAGAGCTTTGGGTGGTTCTTTGTGTTCTCATTGTAGAAGTTGGAGTAAGGGGTTCCTTGCCTATAAGATTGAAAGGCATTTACTTGTTCCACGGACCCTCTACATTCTTGGGGATCATGACCAAATGTTCCACAACATTCACAAACCCCTTGAGGTAAGCTTGGTGCCATCACCATAGCATTCACTTGTTGCATAGGAGGTTGAGTTAATGAGCTTTGAGCTTGTTGGAATAGAGCCGTTTGTTGGTCCATTTTGAGGTTCATTGCTTCCATATAAGAGCTAAGTTGAGCTCCAAAGTCGGCTCCCATTTGGTTGACGGAGCTCACCTCATGCTTTACCCTAGGAGTTTGTCTTGGCCTACTAAATTCTGAGTTATGGGCCGCCATCTCCTCTATTCTCGCCCAAGTTTGAGCATCATCTACTTCCGTGAACCTTCCATTTGATCCCAAGTTCAAAATTCCCCTAGCATCTTCATAAAGTCCATTCCAAAATGGTTGTACCAAGAACCACTCACTCAAACCATGGTGAGGGCAAGAACGAATGATCTCCTTGAATCGGTCCCAAGCTTCATAGAGTGACTCTTCATCCCTTTGCTTGAAGCCGGTTATCTTAGCGCTCAACATATTTGTCTTTTCCGGTGGATAGAACTTTTGATAAAAAGCTAGGGCTAGCTTCTTCCATGAGTCAATACCTAGAGCAACCTCGTCAAGACTCTTCAACCATCGTTTTGCCGCTCCAATAAGAGAAAAAGGAAACAAGACCCATCGGATTTGGTCTTGAGTCACTCCCGTTTAAGAAACGGCATCACAATAATCACAAAAAGTCTCCATGTGTAGATGAGGGTCTTCACTTGGCATACCTCCAAATTGGTTCCTCTCCACCAATTGGATAAAAGCGGTTTTAGCAATGAAATTTCCGGTTAGATTTTGTGGTACGGAGGTGGTGTTTGGAAGAGTATCTTCCGTGGGAATGGAGTGCGATGAGAATTTAGGCATTCTTAGGAGAGTGGGTGGTTGGATGGTTTGTGGGATGGTTGGTGGGATTCTAAAAGGATTCAAAAATTCCGCGATCGGCACAAAATCCTCCCAATTCTCTACCCTTGGATGCTCAATTTCTACCTCGTTACTTTCCCGGATTTCCCTTTCTTCAATCGAAGGTAGAGGCTCCTCCGTTGTAGTAATCGGATTCGAAGAAGAGCTTTTACTTGCGTTTTTGAAGACTTTGCGAAGTCTCCTAAAGGTCCTTTCTATCTCGGGATCGATTGGAGGTTGATCCTTTGGGGGAGCTCGCCTGGGCATACAAGAAAACTAAATGTAAACGGTGAGAATGCCTCGAGACACTAGGTTTCTCAAGACAAGAGGCAAAAAACTAAAGCAAACTAAAAACAATCAAATTAAACATACACCGTCCCCGGCAACGGCGCCATTTTGATGTAGTAAAAATATATAGTTGTGTAAGAAGGGATGTCGATCTCAGGGACGGTTGTTGTCTAGAAATGATCTAAAAGTCTACTAAAGTCTCTTGCAAGTCACAAAGTAATTTGGGTTTGGATTTGTTGGCTAAACTAAATAACATCAATTAAAAGCAAATAAAAAACAACAAAAGGAGTCTAAGACTAGAAAGATTGGATTTTTATCAAATAAGAGGGAAAACTAGGGTGAGTGGGTTCATATGGGTAGTAAAGTCGAGTGAAAGAGCCGGGTCTAATAGTTTAAATGTCATCAACTCTAGGAAAGTGAATTAAGGCTTTCGTTCTTACAATTCCTCCTCAAACCGACTCTAACTAGCTATCGCGTCACTAGATACGGCTTGCCAAGCTAGCGGTTCTACGAAAAACCACGACTTTCGATCTTATGGCATTCGAACAAGCGAAAGAATCATGTAAACTCAAGTAGGCATTTCATCAAACATGTTATAAGCATAGTATGGAGACAAGACAATAATCAACTATTAACCCCAACAAGAACACATTAACTCATACTATAGCCCATAATCCCCCACATAACCCTAGCAAGATTACTACTCACTCATATTCAAAGGAAATTCAATATTAACTAAGGATTGCAAAAGGAAATTAACAACAATAAACATTTTCTAATTAACAATGAAAAGATAACAAGAATTGAAATGAAAACTTAATTGAAGACAAGATTAAGTAAAGGAATTATACCAACTTGGAAGAAGATGAGAACTTTGATATAATAACCAAGATTTTGTCACAAATCTTTGAATACAAACCAAATTCCAACACTAAACCAAGTTGCAATTACTAATTAACCGACTAATTAACTTAATTATGGAAGATTAATAAAAGATTAAAGGCTAATTCTATGAGAGTTTCAGATCTAGGGTTTCGTTCCCTCTAATTACATAAGAGGGTCTATTTATAGGTTTACAAAAAGGAGGAAGATGGGCTTCGAAAAGCTTCATGGACTGGCAAAGTCACGACCGTGAAATAGGTTTCACGGTCGTGAAACACGTCTCACGACCATGAAACTCAAAGTTACGATCGTGAGATTAATTAGTGGCAGAGCAAGGTCTTCTTTCACGAACAAGTCACGACCGTGAAACAAGTTTCACGACCGTGACTTAGCTTTCACGGCCGTGAAATGAGTTTCACGGTCGTGAGCTGAAATGCTCGATAAACCAACTTCTTGGAAAGGCATCTCACGACCGTGAGATGCCTTTCACGCCCGTGATATCTTTCTTGTCCCTCTTCCTTTGCTTAACTTTGTTACTTCCTTCCCGGTTTCGCTTGCCTTGACTCGGGAGGGCTTTGGCGCATCGAGTAGGGCCCCCAAGGGTATGTGGGGCCCTCAAGGTATGTCGTGGGTCCTCCGAGTGATTCACCTTCTTCTTTGTCGATCAAAAATAGGTAGAAATCCCCTCAAATGAAGGTTTACCTACAAAAACACGATAAAAGCGAGAAATATGCTAGAAGAAGGTAAAACACGTAGAAACACTCTTAGGGAGCGTTAAAGGCAAGCAAAACGAAACAAAAAGGGGTGAAAATGTAGGGTGAAATGACACTATATCAGGTTTCGAGCTCTGAGACCTGTCTACTAACATTTCTTGCCCATGCGATGAAGTCATCGACGGTAGGATAAATGGTGGAATACCTTTCCTCATTTTCGAGCATGTTAATTTTATCTTTAAATGGGGAGATAAGGTGCGAGCAATCCAAGGTGGATTCTTCATCCGTGATCATTAGAATTTCTAGACGATTCTTAGTGTTATGGGGTTTGCCTCCTGGAGGTATGGGTAGACGACCATCCTCAATGATATCTTGAAGGACATGCTTCAATTTGAAACATTTCTCTATGTCGTGCCTTTACGCATATGATAACTCCCCGTTAAGTAGGGCTGAACAAAAAATCAGATTATCCGAACCGATCCGTATCGATTCGATTCGCGATCCGAAAAATTGGTTATCCGAT
>JAIUZE010013838.1:0-11690 GCA_022085475.1 Heliosperma pusillum
AAGTTGTTTGTGAGTAAGTAAGAGTGGGTTGAGCCGTGTAGTATAGGCATAAGGATGCGAGTTTTGAAATTGTTGTTAGCGTAATTGACTCGCTTTTAATAATTATTTTAACGGTAAACGATTAAATATAATTCACGCTAACGTAATTAACAACAAACACCAATATCTAGATATTATGATATTGTATTCAAAAGAAATGAAAATATCAAGGGCTATTAGAGGACAAGAGTGCCGTGTGATGTTGGGTGATATCGGGTCTGTTTTTGCTCGATTTGCGTAATTTTCGTTAACTGATCGATAAAGTTAATAAATATCTAGATATTTTGATTAGTTTAATCAATATAAATAAAATATCTAATTGTGAGTGGAAAACGATGACACGCGTGTGTGACTCATGCCAAAGTCGAGTTTTGAATTTGTTACGAGATTTACGATGAGTCGGGAATAGTTAAATGACGTTCGGTTAAAACCGTAAACGTTATTCTTTAAATTCCGAATATATTCAAAATAATTATATTAAATTATGATAAATCTTAATAAATCTAAATAAAAATAAATCAAAAATATTATTTTTTTAAATAAAATTTCGGTCCTCAAACTTATGAGGCGAGTCGGGAAAAAGTCAACGGAAGTCAAAGTTGACTGAAAAGTCGAGAAAAGTCGAAGATGACTTAAAAGTCAAGAAAAGTTTAGGACAACTTAAAAGTCAAGAAAAAGTCAATGACGACTTTAAAAAGTCAAGGAAAAGTCAAAGACGACTTAAAAGTCAAGAAAAGTCAAAGATGACTAAAAAACGGTCTTTTCATGGAATCCCTCAAAAATTCCAAATACGAACGCGGAATTTCAAAATAAGACTCGGAACAAAAATTCCTATTTTAAAAACTTAAGTTCTACTGAAAAGTGTTAGTAAATATTTTTACTAGAAAAATCGGGTACTTTTCGGGTTGTTACATTTATAAAGTGGACTCTCTCCTCAGTACGGGTTGGACCCAGGCCCGACGATTATGAAATTTAACATAATCGACCAATTGGTTTTAGAGTTGACCCATTTGGGTTTATAAAGTGGACTCTCTCTGCTCAGTACGGGTTGTACCCAGGCCCGACGATTATGAAATTTAACATAATCGGGATGAAAGGAGTATTTGGTCAAATATGTTGGCTTTTATTTAGGGTAGGCATAAATCCACGAAAAAGATGAATATGTCACTGGGTGTATTACAACATTAAGTAATATTAAAAGCATGGCATTACTCTACTCTTGTCGTGGCATGAGTCATTTTGTTCGTGACAATAGGACCACCCTTTATTTAACAACCTATGAAACTTCATCTTAGCAAGCTTATTTGATTAGATAAGGAGTACTTACTAAACACTTGCACAAAAATATGGTAGGCAATATATTAGTCAAAATTTAACTACTTTGGTCAAATAAACACACCGAAATGACTTGCCAAACAGAGTTTGTGCCTTATTACGCCCGTTCATTGTTTCGTGATTCATCTGGTACACAAGTTTGTCGTCTGTAAGACTGCGATAATCAAGTGCGCACCTATTAAAAGATAGTGGCGGCGGTACGCTTCATCTCTAGTTAAGAAAAAAACTAACTTTTACATCCACCAATAAATACACTGGAAGAATCCTAATCAGTCTTTGTCTTAAATTGAGAGGGTTTCAAATAATATGAATTATTATTATTATTATTATTTGAAAGGGTAAAAAATATAAGAAAAACAAAATCTTCTACTCTCTACTCCTAATAAAAGAAAAAAAAAATTCGGAAAATTCACATGGTACCCCCGAGGTTTGCCATTTTGCACGAAATACCCAAAATTTTGATTTAGAAAACTTTAAGAGGTCATAACTCGTGTTTACGAGATCATAAAGTGACGATTTTTTTTTCAAATCGATCATCTTTATGAGAACTACGATTTGAAAAAAAAAATTATTGTATTTGGATCCCGTAACTAGGAGTTATTGCATGTCAAAGGTTTTTTGACCGAACAAACTTTGAGCGAGCATATCTCTTGGTTACGAATTCCGAACTCGACAATTTTTTTTTTCAAATCGTAGTACTTGGAAAGACGATCGATTTGAAAAAAAAAATCGTTACTTTCTGATCTCGTAAACACGAGTTATGACCTCTTAAAGTTTTCTAGATCAAAATTTTGGGTATTTCGTGCAAAATGGCAAACCTCGAGGGTATCATGTGAATTTTCCGAAAAAAAAAAACCAAGTCAAATAAACAAATCAAGTACGACAAGATCTAGAGTGTATTAGACCAATTGGAGTATAAAAATAAAATTAAAACGCAAACACCGACAAATAATACTCCAATAATTTGTACGAAGTACTTTCGAGGAAATAAATAAAGAAATGGTAGATCCCAATTCACAGTGAATAAAATAAATAAATGTAATAATTGGTTAGGCATATGAATAAAAGAAGAGCATGTTTGATTGTTTGGTTGGGGTTTGATTTGGCTAACACAAACGGAATGGGTCACCTAATCCATTTCATGCGTATGTTTTAAGTGAGATCCGAAAGTGACATTTTCAGTTTTGGGTTAAAACTCCCTTTACATTAAGTTAACCATTTCTTTCATCATCACCAACCGAACCACCACCACCCCACTCCTCTCATTGCCAGGACCACCATTACCTCACTTACGAGGCTGTAGCAGTTTAAGTGATGTTTCATCCTAAAATAAAGGCAAATTCTCATTGAAGATGGATAATTCTGTCTTCAGCTGAAAATAGGTATTTTTTATCAGTTTAACGACAAAATGTAAATATGTGACAAACAAGCAGTTATAGCTTAGGAAACGGTGTTGCTTACATTTATCGTTAAACTGATCATATTTGGCATGTTTTCAGCTGAAGACGAAAATGTGACCGTTTTCAGCAAGACTTATTGTAAAATAAATTGGTGATAGAATGGAGTAGTCCACCTACTTGTAGACAAGTCTCTTCACACCTTTTATGTAGATGTGGGACAATATCATAATACTCCGACACACACATGGGAAGAGTTCTCGCCATTAAGTCTCAACATCGTGTAACATATAGGACATTATGTAATTGACACTTCGCCTTTTTATGAAAATAATATTCTCCCGATACATATACATGAAGGGTATACTACATCACTACGGTTGATACTTAGTCGGTAAAGCCAATACTAGACAGATACCACTTCCACAAACGATATTGTAAAACCAAGCGACAATAATCGTGACACTAGACGCCCCAATGTATCACATTCCCGATTCACGTCTATCATTATCTTCTCAACCAATACCTTGAAGTCATGTTCATGGAGAAGACCGAGTCTGAGTCCATCCACCGGATCCACTCCGGTAATGGTGGGCTGTCGTCACAAACTAAGGCTACCACTTCTTACAACTTAGCCTAGTAGTTCTAGTCCTAATACCCAAGCATCCAAGAATAATGGAGCAGTTCATTTTTGTAAAAGGTATTTAAGCCCATAGTTTTAAATGGGTCAAGCCCACCAATTTGACGCAATCAGACATTCAGACGTATGTTTCGCTATTTGTGCCTTACAATTTAAACATCATGGAAAATGCATAGCCATCAACAAAAATTAGGAGCATAGACAAAAGGAAAGGGTATTGGGTATCTACAAGAAACACCATAAATAAACAGTATGACAACTACATTTGAATCATGACCGTCTAGCTACGTGCACCTTATTTACAAGGCGCACTTAGGTGCCATCTATCGTCACCTCACCACGCCTAGGCGAACCTGAAACGGACTTTCTAAACCAATTCATATAGTACATTAGTACTTCACCTTAGAAAGCCTCAGCATCAAATGATCTCTATCCTGATTGTATAGGGCGTTTGTCAGCTTGTTGTAAACCAGTTACCCTCGTGACCTCTTTTACCAGGATGGTTGGCCGGTCAGTGTTACATGGTTCAGTGTTCTATTTGGTTCGGAGACCAATGTATTTCATACACACCTACACAGGTTGATTTGGGTTCGAGTATAAAGAAATCCTGTAACCTAGATAGCAAACAAACTCGATCCCAGTACGGATGATCAACCATTGAGCTTACCAGTGTCATTTCTCGTCCCAACTCTAGTATTGTTTCGTCATCAAGTAACTATACTTCAGGTCTCATAGAAAGTGATGAGATCCGAGAAGTTCGTGTTAGTCGTCATAAATGATAAAATGACTGAGAAGTATAATGAAGGTAGCCAACAAGGCGGCTTCAAAACATAAAGTGGAAAACATCTCTTTTGAGACTTCCTGCTCTTTCTAATGTGTCCTCAGTTGTGCCTAGCAAGACGATGATTCGAAGATTTAAGAGACAACAATACTGAAAGATCCTATCAAGCAGAGTAATGTAAACACATTTCTCTGGCTACTTAGTAACAGAAGGATACTTAAGCAGTCACCTTCTTTAGAGCTACTGGGAATGCTGTAGGATCATCCCATTAATAGCATGCCCAACCGAAAAACTCATCAACGAGAATAGACTTTTTAATTCCGCAATTCTCAACTTTGTCATGTGCATTCAATCACTGCAAAATACTAGTTTGACTATATAAAAACGTCGTGTTACATTAATACGAGTATTTTCGCAATTTTTTCGTAGCATATCAGACTACTTTTCCATGGCCTGCTCATACTACAAGACCTACAAACTACTAAAACTAATGGAGTAAGAGATTTTGTTGGTCCATAAAGGTGGCTATGACTAAATTACTACAAGCATCAAAAAGTTCAACTACTCCATTAGTTACTCAACTGCTCAGTTAGCTAACCAATGAACTGAACAGAAACACTCATAAACGCCTTAGTAGCAAGCACGGGCAGTTCAAACGGGTCATAATCGGCAAAGTTTTGCAGCAAATTATCTGACATATGCACCAAGCAGAGTAGCCTGATGCATACTACCTTGATTAAAATCTAATACTCGATTATATAGGCATAGCCTGATAGCTCAAAACATATGCTATTGTATATATGTACCGCTTCCTTTTGATCGAGTATAAAATTCAGCATTCTTGAGCTATCTATTTCCTATAATCGTTAGGTGAAATGAAAATAGGGATCGACAAACTGAATGTCTTTGAATCTAAATAAGATGGTGGCATAGCCACATATAGAAAAGAAACATAGCAATTAAACTAAAATTGACCTCACGCTCTACCAATTCTGGCAACACCTCTGAATAAGATATTCAACTAACACTCTAAATAAAGATGATAGCACCAGAGTACCAAGGAAGAGTCCGGGAAACACAGTAAGCTAAATAAGACAGGGTACAAACAATTACGGAGTATCTGTAAATACTTCCAAATACTCACATCACCGACAGGCGATAATGCACACCCTATGCACACAGCACAATCATCCATACATTTTACTTCAACTCAAATAGTGATTAGCAACATATATGATCTACATTTTCCCCAAACCAAAACTCTAAAGGCGCCCTATCCGTATTTGCTAACGCCACTGACCACGCCATACCCTTTTACTATCGTATCTTTAATGATCGTATATGATGTCCTCTTATTTGACCCTCTACTTCTCCTATATGCTTATTTCTAGTAGAGTTTTCCAACAGCAACATTACCTTAGTATGTCAAAAGTTTATTTCCGTGGCTTACATTGATAATCGGGTTTATACAGCCTAATACATTTTTAACAATAAACAGACAATTTACTGAGTTTCAGGCTCCATTGAAATTTCTCTTTACCCCTATTTGTTTATTAAAATTAATCGGTGACAACTGAAAACGAGTCATTTAAACAGTAACTTTCAGACAACGGAAACAAAACTGTGACCATTTTTACAAGACGGACAAAGTAGTAGTATTAAATTCCGCCTTGTCTTATTTGTTAAACCCGAAATCTCCAAGCTAACTTACTAGGCATCTTTCAATAACACAACTTTCCATATCATACATTATACAACACTTTAGACAATGCTAAGTTGCTAATTAACCAAATGCTCCAACTAAATCTCAAGCAATTGAAACAACAACAAATCTCGCTTGTGACGGTGACATCTCACAACCCTTTCTCTTATTTGCTCTCTCACTTGTCATTACTTTAATCGGTGTGTGAGAGGTCACAAGCTTGTGACCGTCACAAATAAGAATTTGGGTAGGAAGCAAAATATACATAAATACATGTTTAGAACGTCAACAAAGAAGTTAGCACTAAGCATTATACCTTAATCAATCAAACGAAAATGGCTTGACCGACGACGAATTATAAAGATCAAGATGAACAAACCCATAATTCCTAAGCACCTGATTATCAGCAAAATTCAAACCCTTATTAATCCCATCCCAACATTTCTTCCCAGAATACATAGGATTATGTTTCCCATTACAAATATCACACCCTGTAAAATGTGTTATAAATGGTCTTTTTAATCCATTATTATTTTCCTTAAAATACGCCTCCCACTGCGCACGATAGTTTTCACCACCTTTCTCCCCATGCATTCTCCTTAACCTACGCACTTTCTTTTCAATTTCACTATAACTCTTACTAATACTATCCAACTTGTTTACTATTTCAACCCAATAACCTTCAAAATAATACTCATTTTCTAAGTATATTTTGTCACCCCACTTTTTACCTTCTTTAACCATCAAGTAACCCAGAGCGGTCTGGTCGTCCGACTCTGAGTACAAATTGTCTGGGAAAATTGATTTTAGAATGGAACCCCATTTGACGTAGTCAGGACTTGTTGGGCCGAAGCTAGTCCATCGGTCTAACAAGTCTAAAGACCACTGACAGTTCCTGATCAGGAAAACCCCGGCGTTTAGCCCGGTCCAACTTCTTTTATCGTAAACCAAGTTGGGCCAACCGTGGATTATTAGGTTATGGGCTTGGTATTTTTCCAAGGGTAGGGAAAAGTCCATGTCAGTAATTGCCGCGTCCGAGTCAACCCAATATATCCACTCGGCTTCCGGGTGGGCCAACATTGCTGCCCGAATAACCGGGTATTTGGCCCAATAACCCGGCATTTTTGGGTCAAGTAGCACGTTGTTGTAAAATAAGTCGTACCCGTGTATACGACAGTAGTCAGCTTTGTTTTTAAAAAGTCGTAGTAGTAAATGGTCCCCATCCGGGTTTTTGCATGGACCGTGTTGTGAACCGGTTACCATGACAACCCGGTTCGAACCGGACCGGGCTAAAGCCGGGTTTGTGGCAAGCCATTGGGTTCGCTTTTCATCCCAGCTGCGAACCGGGGTGTCGGTGGTGTAAGAGACGGACGGGTCATCGTAGAATGTAGTCGGGTCGGGTCGTGTTTGAGTACGGGTTTGGGTTTGGATGGAGGAGGGGATGGTTGGGGGAGAAGGGTGGGTGATGTAGGACCAAAGAGAAAGAAGGAAGAAGGCAACGAGGACGCCGCTGAAGAATGGCGTAGTTTTATTCTTGGGAGGTAAGTCGGGGGTGTCCATAATCGACAACAGTGAGTAATCCCTCGTTGCGAGATTAGAGATTAGTATGAGGAATTTGAGTGAGTGGAGAGTGAGGAGTGATAAGGGGCTTAAAAAGAGGGATAAATGGAAGTAATTAGGGAGGAATAAAGGCAGATTAGGGGCAGTAAATGAAGGAAGAGGGGCCATTCTTAGTAAATGCCATTTGTTGGCAAGTGCCGCTATTACTAAATTAAACTCAATTGTGACTCAATGAGTGAAGAGTGATGCTGTGCTTTTATTGCCTTGTTTTCTCTTTTCAGTCTCATTGCGATTTCTATACGCACAGTATTTCATCATATTCATCCCTACTTTTTCGGGTAGACGTAGTCATGTAGACCCCTCACTTTACCTACTCATCCCAATTCTATTAATATATTCAATTCAATACATATGTTTTCTTTGCACTGTTTTTTCTATTCAGTAAGTAGACCTAGAGTAGGCGGCGGGCTGTGCCGTGCCGGCCCGTGCCCCGGCCCGTCGTGTCAGCCCCAAATTTTGGCCCGGTCCTGGCCCGGTCCGTCGGTCCTGGCCCGGTCCGTCGGTCCACTGGGCCGTGCCGTGCCGGCCCGACCACCTCTACCCGCTGCCGCAGCCAGGTCATTGGCCCGGGAAAATCGGGCCCGTGTCGTGCCTGCCCGTGGGCTCGGTCGTGCCTGACCCGGGCCGGCCCATGTAATTTTTTTTTTAAAAGTTTATTTTTTAAATAAGTAATTATGAATAATAAATATTAATAATGATTTTAATATATAATTTATTAGTTACATAACTAATAATGTGCATTCAACTAAATATTAATCTACTTAATTATAAATTTAGATGAGACAATCGTTAAAATAAGTACCTCAATCTTTTATTATAAAACGATGAAACAATGATTAGTCTTTAAAAAAACTTCTAATATTACATAGAAATAAGAAAAAAAATACAAATTACAAGAGTATTAAATATAACATGCAACTATGCATTTGACTCGGTGCTTGTTTGGTCGGAATCAATTTCGCTTTCATGGTCGACTTCATTTTGCCTTCGTTTCTCGGCATCCATCCAATCCTTATAACACACTAACATTTTAAGTGTATCGGATCTTAGACGAGTTCGTTTGTCATCCAATATTCTATTTGCCCCGCTAAAACAACTTTCCGAGGCAACGGAAGACACTTGAATGCTTAAGAAGTCCCTTGCTATTGCCGACATCACCGGAAGCGATCTTCTTTGATTTCGCCACCATTGCAAAACATCAAGGTTGTTGACCTCCTCATCTGAAATGCCTCGCAAGTAATCGTAACTAATATACATTTGATACTCGGCCAAGTTGGATGTTGGGGTAGCTTGTTGTCGATTCGGTTGTAATGAACTCATCAATCCTTTAAAAGCGTTTAAGCTCCCTCCTTGAAAACCACCACCGCTGCTATTATCTGAACTAGAACGGGAAGAAATACGAGTGAAGTTACCAAAAACAGACTCATAATGGTTATATACAGTAAAAAAAAGCACTTCTAACATTTTCTTTATATAAATCAAAATTAAACGGTAAACCCAATAGGCACTTATAAGCACCAACTAACTGTATTGTTTCATCAAATTTCCACCTCGGGTCTAAAATCATAGAAAAAACAAAAACATAAGGAATGTCGGACCAATACTTGCACCACTTTTCCTCCATTTTTGGAAGAAACGACTTAAACAAAGGGTTACTACGATAATTTTTAAAAATTTGTGCAATAGGAATGATATTACCAATAAAATAAGGAGCGGTAGGTTTATATACATGCGAGAAAGAGAGAGTTGCATTGTTAAAAGCACCTAAAAATTCAATATAGATTGTTATTTTTTGTCAATCCTCTTCAAATAACATATTATCGGGAAAGGCACGGTTCCAAAAAACAGTAAGGGGTTCTTTATAAGGTATCATAGTATTCAACATAATGTACATAGAATTCCACCTAGTATTATTTTCCTCGGGAAATTTTCCTTATTCATATCCATTTGATTTACAAAAATCACGCCATTGTTGACGTCTCCACTTTGTTGTATTAAAATGCATAACAATATTTTTAAATTTCTCATGATAACTTTTGATGCCTTTAAGTCCATCTTTAACACATAAGTTTAAAACATGACAAGCACATCTAACATGCAACAAATCACCATCTAAAAGAACTTCATTTAAACTAGTTTTTAACATATTAGCAACGGAAGTCATGGTAGATGCATTATCAAAAGTACAAGTTAAAATTTTAGATGCAAGTACATACTCATTAATACCGTTCATTATTATTGCATGATAATTAGCGGCGTTATGAGGGTGTTCTAATTTAGCAAATTCAATAAACCGTTTTTGTAAAGACCAGTTGTCATCCAACCAATGAGCAGTAATGCAAATATAAGAATGGTCGACGCCAGAATCCCAACCATCAGCAGTTATACTAAATTTACATTTACATTTTTCAAATTCAGCAATAAGGCGGTGTTGTGCCGTATAAAATTGTACCATACCATTATTTCTAACAACCCTCCTACCCGTTTCTTTGTGGAGAGGTTGATTTTTTCTTAAATAATCATTAAAAGCAGGGGGTTCAGCAAGTGCAAATGGTTTTTCCGTTTGAATTATCATTCTAGTCAAATGTTCGGCACATTCATCATAATTATAAGTGTGTGATTGATAATCGGGTTTAGTCACGAATTGGTCCATTGAACTTTGCCCTTGATCAGGGCGTCTTTTACATTTCCTAGAGTGTCGAAGTAAGTGACCGGTACCATTTTTACTATCACAACTAAATATCGAATCACAATGTCTACATTTGGCGATCGGGTTATTAATATCGGCACATTTGACAAAATGTGGCCACGCTGGACTAGCCCTATGTTTTTCTTTCTATTTCAAGCATTTGTTCATCAGTCATCCATGTTAATCCGGCTTGTTCGGTCGCTTGGGGTTGACTTTATATATGGGGTGGCACTGACTCGGTAGATGACCCATCACCGGATGAGGTATGTTGTGATTGTGGTCTAAACCCCTCGAGAATAAAAGTTGGTCGAGTATGCATTAACGGAAGTGTAGTCGGTGTCGGTCCGGTAAAAGGTAGATTTTCAAATATAGTATTGTTATATAAATTAGTCGGGGTCATTAATAAGCGGGGTTCGGTCGATTGGCCTATACCAAAAGTTGGTTGGCCGGTCCATTGCATGTTTTCTAATTGTGACGGGGTGAAACCCATCCATTGGTTCATATTAAATGGTGCGGGAGTCGATATTTGTGGTTCAGGGTTTCTTGTTGGTGATTCCGACTCACTAATTATATGACGAGACCTCTTAGATGTGTTTTGTGAGTTTTGTGAATCCATAATTACGGTTTATTTTTTAAAAGACAATTTTTAAAATGTAATACAATTAATTAACTAAATTAATAAAAACAAGTATAAAAACAATATAATAAAAAGTAGAGTTAGAAAATGCAAACAAATCTTCCGGAATTTGAAATTTGGAATTCGGGATGAACAATTGAAGTGTTGCTTGAACCCGATTTAACAACTTGATTAATATAAACCCGAAATTGCAAAGCCAAATAAGTAATTCACTAATTATATTGAATTATTGTATAAGACTTTTATATTTATGAATTCTTATAATAAGAAAATAATATAATTATTATTGATATTGTAAGATTGTAAGATTGTAAGATAAGTAGAGTATTAGAAGAAGTTGGATTGAATTGTGAAGAAATAAATTAAATTGAAGTAGTATTTATAGGGAATGAAATTACCAAAAAAAAAAAAAAATCTAACAACCACATTTTTAACGGCTCTTTTCTAAATTCTAACAATAAATTCTAACAACCACATTTTCTAAATTCTAACAACCACACCACATCCCTTCTTCACAATTGGCAAGCTCTTTTTTAACGGCTCTTTTTTCTAACTGCTCTCTCTTCTTCCCATACCATTCGGGTCGTACCGTGCCTTGGCCCGCCGTGCCAGGCTCGTGTCGTGCCACCGTGCCAGGCCCGCCGTGCCTGGTTCGGGCCGTGCCACTCCGTGCTCGGGCCGTGCCGTGCCTTGGCACGGGAATTTTTCATTTTGCTGCGCCGTGGCCCGTTGATCTGTCCGTCGTGCCGGACTCGGGCCGACCCAGATTTCTCCCGGGACTCGTGCCGGACCCGTGCCGCCCGCCGTGCCGTGGGCCCGCCAGCCAACTCTAAGTAGACCCCTCTTTAGG
>JAIUZE010013840.1:0-24704 GCA_022085475.1 Heliosperma pusillum
AAGTACTTCCACCAATATTTAATGCTTTTCCTTGAAATCCAATTGGATTTGATATATACAGGGTACATGTGTTGCTTTCCTATCTTAACTTTATTTGTTGATTGTCTTTTATCCACTACCTATAAACAAACTGATTTGATCATCCATTTAAGAGGTGTTTTGTTTCAACTATCAAGCCATACATTATCTAGTCATATTAGTAAAATTTTCCCGAGTAAGACTTGTAAATCGTTTGCTTGTTTCATTTTCTTTTAGTTTTTTTCTTCCTTCGTTTTCTAGTTTTGCCTATATGTGCGAAAAATCAAGAAAACGCCTCGAGTGAGCGTTTGTCGATATTATTCTTGTTAGCGTAGTATTCCCTAAAATTATGAATGATTTTGTTTTGTTGTATAGCTCCTCTCATACTCTTTTGGGTGTAATAAGGGTAGCATTAGTGATGTTGTTGAATTGATAAAAGTTGTTTGCTGCCTTTTGTTAGCATGTTGATGTTGATGTCTCACTCACTCAGTCTTGAGCTTGGATAACATTCTTGTTTTTACATTTTTTGTTTAATGTCCATAAATCGTGACTTGTTTTACGCTGACTGTTGACCTACCAAAAGTGATAGTGTATGTTGGGTGGGTATTTGATGTTGTTATCCTACTGTAAATAATGATCTAAATTATACTAACTGAGGCTTATTTGCATTTATTTATAGAGGAGCTGATTGTGGACAAGGTGTTGTTGTTGTTGTTGTTGTTGTTGATGATGACAATGATGAATTGATGATGATGATGATGATGATGATGATGATGATAATGATAATGGACAAATGCTCAAGACACAATAAAGGCGATATAAAAGTGGTTGTAAATGCTATAGGTAGAGGTAGAGGTAAAGGTAAAGGTAAAGGTAGAGCTGCATGTAGAGAAAAAGGAAGGAACTCTAAGGACTACTAAGAATATATCGACATAACGCTTTAATTGAAAATTCATTGATGTAAAGTTAGTAGGATAAGTTATTTAATATAGTTGTCATAAAGTAGTATTGCTGCTTGTATTTTGTGATATTGTTTAAGAGTAATAATGATATTGTATCTTGTATGTTGTGATATTGTTTCTTAATATATCAAAAGCGAAGGGTAAACAAGATCTTTATGACTGTGATTTTGTTTTTAGTGAAGTGGGATATTCTCTGTTAATGCTTCTAGTACATCACTATCAACAGGTTGAAAAACTCAGACTAAAATATTGTGATTGTTAAAGGCATATGGTGACATTATTAATGGAACTGTGTAATATTGTTAATGGCACAATATGATATTGTTAATCCAATTGTGTGATACTATTATCCACATCATGTGATTTTGTTTGTTATAACACGTGATGTTGTTTCCAATATCATGTGATGCTTATAAAAATATATATTGTTTATTAAAATTATAAAACGTAATAAAAAAAATGGCAATTCATGATACAACTATGCTATTGTTATTGAGTTACTCTAATATTTTTTTCTATCAAACTCGATTACTTTATCAAAGTTACAAGAGTAACATAATTCTAACCAAACTTCTATATACAAGTTTCATTGATAAAATTGTGACTATTGATTTGCAAACGAATCCTATAAAATATAATAAAATCTCATATGTTGGAGTAACATATGTCAATCAAAACTAGAAAAAAGAATATAAAATTGTAGCCACTTTGAATAATATCTAAGAATAAAGGATTCGTCTTTGTTTATAAGAGAAATGACTAAAATATATATGATTTGCTCATTTAATAATGTACTATAGTCTTCTTCAGCATGCACATAAAAGTCTTAATCTACCTTGGCGAGCGAAGAAATCTGCGCAAAAATAAAACATCATTTAATTAGGATCTTTCATACAAAAAGAAAATACATAAATATAAATATAAGAAACATAAATGAATATTGTAAAACCCTCGGCCATCGTCGACACAAACATTGTCCCTCAACGACATAAACATTGTGGAGTAGGAACAAATGTAACAACAATAGTAGAAGTATTATCTACATAAGAGGTTGAGCTAAAAGGTTTTGGCATACAAAAATGTAATGTATTACAGTATATTTCAGATTGTGATACTATTAAGAATAACGTGTGATACTATTAAGAATAATGTGTGATACTAATTTATATTAATTATTTAAACCATAAGGTACTACATCTTATTTCAGACTGTGATACTATTAAGAGTAACATATGATATTAATTTACATTAATTAGTTAAACAATAACATGTATTAAAAAATAAAAACAAGAAGGAGAAATCATACACCAATTGTTTTATCATGAAAAATGTAATGTATTACTCCGTATAATATAGTACATACTGTGATACTTTTAAGAAGAACATGAGATACTTTTAAGAAGAACATGTGATACTAAATTACATAAATTATTTAAAACGATAACAGGTATATAAAAACTAAAAACAATATAAACAGTGACACACTAATGCCTAAGAAGATCGTATGATATTAATTCACATAAATTACAATATAGTTCATATTGTGATATTCTTAAGAAGGTCGTGCGATATTAATTCACATAAATTACAATATAGTGTAGGTTGTGATATTCTTAAGAAGACAATGTGATATTAATTCACATAAATTATTTAAAACGACTGTGATATTCTTAAGAAGACAGTGTGATATTAATTCATATAAATTATTTAAAACGAAAACAAGTAAATAAAAACTAAAAACTATATAAGGAATGATGAACTAATCCTTAGGTAGTGATACTTCATTGCAAAGTTGATAAATTTTCAAATTTCAAAGAAAACATACTCAATAATAATGAATTAAAAGAGAAAGAGGATAAATTAGGTTAATACATAAAAAGAACATCATTATAGACATTAATAAAAAGAACATAGAAATATTAATAACAAATGCACAAGGAAAACGTAATTATAATTACAAATTACGATTATAACCTAAAAGTGACGTAGTTAAAATTAAAAGAAGAGCAAAATTAAGATTTCTGACAAAAATAAGAGATTGAATTAGTACCTGACATTGAGATTATTAGTCGATGAATAAAATCAAATTGTGTAGCCTTGAGAAGAAAAAATTGATTCACAATGATGAGCAGGATGTTGAATAAAAGAGAGAGCGCGGGGGAGAGAGAGAGAGAGAGAGAGAGAGATTGAATGAAAAATTATAAATGTTGATTGAAGGTAAGGATATATATATCAAGTTGTCAAATGACGAATATACCCTTACTATCTGCGCGTTATATCAGCC
Organism: Heliosperma pusillum; assembly: GCA_022085475.1. Taxonomy (NCBI): domain Eukaryota; kingdom Viridiplantae; phylum Streptophyta; class Magnoliopsida; order Caryophyllales; family Caryophyllaceae; genus Heliosperma; species Heliosperma pusillum. Next base: position 3,265 of record JAIUZE010013840.1, read on the forward strand.
CTTGAATTCTATGTGATACTAATGGGTCAGCTTAGGGACCAGGACTGCAAAAAAAATATGGTGGAATCACAGGAGGCCGAAGTAGAGATCTAGATATATAGAGAGAGAGAGGACTATATATATATATAGATATATATATAGAATAGATATATTAATAGAATCTATATATATATAATTAGGTTCATGTGAGTCCACCCTATCTTTTTGAGTCCGTGAGTCCATGATACAATATCACAAGTTATACTAAACAATATCACAGGTTATACTATATAATATCACACCACTGAACCACTTTTTCGCACACTATTACTAACTTTTTTTCTCATACTTATTTTCACTTCAATTGATTCCAATACCGAAGCTCCGACAAACATCATCATTCTCTTACCCTTTCATGCCGAAAAGTCACTATTATCGGTGTTTCACAGAAATTTATTGTATATAGCTTCTTTTATCATATTTCCTCTCAACTAAGCATCTTTGCCTCTGGCATTTTTCTTCTTAGCCGACAACGAGATCCTTAATCTAACGACGACAATAACAAATTTTGGTGTGATTGGGTGTGGTGTGCGCTCCGAGTAGGAGTAATGTATAAGGGTGGAAGAATATTAAGATTGAAAAGAAAACAAGGGATAAATAATGAGTGACGATGGTGCCGGATAATTGTTCGCTTGTGTCATCTAGGTGCTTGGATATGTCGCCGTTACTGGTGGGTGGGTGGTCGTCGTCAACGGCGAGTAGTATTACATATAATATTTTTCACCCTATTGTGCTGTTTTTTTTCGTGATACTGTTTAGAATAACCAGTTATATTGTTTTGTGTAATCTGTGATATTATATAGCTGGACTCACAGACTCAAATATTTAGGTGGACTCACCGGAACTTGCCTATATATATATATATATATATATATATATATAGAATTAGGATCATGTGAGTCCACCCTATGTTTTTGAGTCCGTGAGTCCTAATCTCAACCGTCAGATCAAAGAGATCTAATGGCTGAGATTAGCGCGCTATATTAAGGGCATTTTCGTCATTTAACAAGTTTGTATATATATCCCAACTCTCAGGAAAGATTCATTATTTCTCATTCACTTTCTCTCTCTAAACTCCTCTCACCTCAATATTCCTTTTCCTGTTCGTTCTCTCCATCTGCTACTCCCTCACTTTTTATTGCATATTCTCATTATACTCCTTCAATTAGTTTCTTCTCAATCAATCAAGACAATCTGATTTCTTCATTACTTTTTTATCAGGTATTTTCACTATTTTTTTCTTTTCAGTCTAAATCATTATTGTTTCTTTCAATTATATTCACCTTTAACGTATGATTTGTTCATTGTTATTGTTATTTTCGTTTGATTTCTATTATCATCGTTGTTATGATTCACCTTATTTTATGTATTTTACTATTTCATCATGTATTTTATCTTTTATCATCTTTTTTTACATGTAGCGTGATATCTTTGTTGTTTTTCCTTTTGTAAATACCGGCTAGTTTTCAGATCTGTGCTTTACTCAAGTTTTAATTATACATGCTTTACTCAAGTTTTAATTAGATGTTTAATTTTATGTAGCTCTGTAGCATGATCTATTATATGTGTTTTACTCGAGTCTTATCATCTTGTTTTATTCTTAAAAGTATCAATATTTATCATACCTTTGTTCAGATCTGTGCTTTACTCGAGTTTTAATTATGTTTTGTAAATACTTTTTATTGTTTACCTAATTAATGTAAATTAATATCACACGCTATTCTTAACAATATCACATGTTATGCATAATACTATCATAATGTGAAATATGTTGTCATACATACATAGTTTAAATAATGTAATTAAATTAGTATCACATGTTATTGTATATAGTATCACAAGATAGACTTAACAATATCACAGTATCAACTGAATTGTAATATATTCTACTTTTTTTTTTCTAAAACCTATTGCATCAATCTTTTGTACATAATACGTCTGTTACATCTGTTCTTACTCCACAATGCATACAACCTGCTGATGTGCATGCTGAAAATCGCATTTCTTTGAGGTTGACCCCGGAGGTTTTATATTTATGCATTTCCTTTTGTCTTAAATATGGTACTAAGATGTTGTTTTGATCTTTGTTCTTCCTTTTGCAGATCTCTTCTCTTACCATGGTTGGTTAAGAGTTTGTGTCCATGATGAAGAAGTTTATTGTACATCATCAACTGAGCATCATCTTCTCCTTTTTAGTCAATTCTCTTATAAAGACAAATATTTCATTCTTAGACATCGTTCCAAGTGGTTACAATTTTGTATTATTTCTCCATTTTTTGTCAGAATTGTGTTACTCTATCAAGTTGTGCCTCTTCGTAGAAAAATTATCAGAGTATCTCAGTAATAATAGCATATTTTTGTCAATGTTTGTCATTTGTATTATGATTTCAACACATTTAATAAGCAACTTATAAATATAGAAGTATTACAATTTCTTAGAAACTATGTCATAGTTTAATAACAACAATATCACATTTTATTGAAAAAAATATCACACGTTATTAAAAACAATATCACACGATTGGATTAACAATATCATCATATGTCCTTAACAATATCACGATTTGCCAGTACTAATATCATCATATGCCATATATCTAGTGGACTGACTTTTGCAACCTTTTGATAATGAAGCACTACAACTATTAAGAATGAATATCACATTCTATAAAAAAATAATATCACAATTTCAGAGCTTGTTTATACCAATCCAATTTTGTGATATTGAGAAACAATATCACAGCCATTAATAAAGAATATCACACTACATTAAATACAATATCACACTTAAAAAGATTGTTTTCACCCTTGTGATATTAAAAATCAATATCACTATATACAAATTATTAAACAATACCACTAAATACCAGCAACAAACTAGTTTATGACAACTACTCCTTACATTAGATTCTTTCCTACCAACATTACATCAATGTACTTTTAATTGAAATTTTTTGCCAACATATTCCCAACGGTCATTTAAGTTGCTTGCTGTACCTCTACCTCTAAAACCACCACTTGCTTGCAACAGTCTTGTATCGTCTTGTTTTGGTTTTGAGCTCTTGTCCATGATCCTCATCATCACCAACTTGTCCACCATTACTACCTCTACAAATCCAATGCAAATAAACCCCCGATAGTATTGTTTAGTTAATTTATTTTGCTAATTCAGCTGAAACTATATTCAATCATCGATGTAAGATTGAAAAGCAACCAGTAGAACTAGTTCCAACAATTCTAACCCAATACTAATCGAAATCTCATGACATCTTGATGAATGATCGCTTAATTAAAATATAAGCCTGCACCTGACTTGACTTCCTCCTGCATCTAAAAAAGTTATTTTCCAGCCATTATCACAGTATATCTCTTTTAAATTAAATTTGTTTCTATATTACTCGGACTTAATCGCAGCTATCCAATATCACGATATACAAACAACAATATCACAACCATTGAAATGCAATATCACATTTACAAAGATTGTTTATTTCTATCAACTTTCATTATCATAAAGAATAGGTATGTTGTTATTATTCAGTATCTGAACACTTAAGATTAATTTCTCAACAACAATGTCAAACAAATTCCATTTTATAATATGTAAACTTACTTTTCACACATAAACAATATGAAACCCTAATTTTTGCGATTAAATTGAAAAAAACATCTAATACACAACTACATCTATAATCGATCATAGTAATTAGTTCAATATGTTGATATAATCACCAAAAAACGTTTGAAATCATGTATAAATAAGATATTTAGAAATCTAAAGCAAGAACATGAATTACCACAAATGACTCGACAATTTGTTCGATATTTTTGACTTAATCTTATTAAATTCTTTCAATGCATCAAATATTCAATAATTTCCAACAACATCAACATTCATAATCAAGTACATAAGTTCTAATAAAATTGGGGAAAAAAACGAATTTACCTCAACGATTTTGCAGAGAAATCAACTAAGATTATTCAATTAAGTTGTAATGTAGTTAAGATCAAGTAGATAAACTACGATTTTTGCGAGATTTTAGCAGGATGTTGTTGTGTGTTTGATGTATGGAATATTAGGGTTTACTGAGTTTATTTTTAGGAGAGAGAAAAAATTGAGAAAGAAAGAGGGAATCTGGGGAAAAAAGGAGTCTTGTTTGCTCAATTATGGCGCATACGTGGCTTATATCTGAGCGCTCTATTTATTTCAGATCGGACGGCTATAATTAAGACTCACGGACTCAAATATTTAGGTGGACTCACCGGATCTTGCCTCTATATATATATATATAAAGGATTGATTGAGTCTACCATTTTCTTTAGAGTCCACTACAAGAATTAGGTCTAATATCGACCGTCTCAAGCGGTCGTTAAATGTAAATATCGGTCGGTAAAATAGCTTACCGACCGTTTTTTCCTCCTTAGCGTGCGAATAAAATCCGTCGGGTAAATACGGTCAGTAAAGACAGATTACCGACCGACGAAATTTCGGTCGGTAAGTTTCCGACCGACGATTTAGTCGGTAAAGAACTATTCGGTCGGTGCCAAATCAGAGTTGACTTGGTCGATATTACCAAGCAATCGGTCGGTAATTACCAAATCGGTCGGTAATTACCGACCGACAGTCGGTCGGTATGGAGCTTAGTCGGTCGGTGCCAAATGTGCACCATTTAATTTATAGGATGTTTTTGGTTGACAATAGGTCGGTAATGTTGTCAGTCGGTCAGTAATGATTAAGTCGTCGATCGGTAATGGCCAAAATTGGTCGGTAAGTAATGTACACGATTTGGTTAGTTTTTGCTTCTATTGCTCCCCCATTTGCTATATTTCCTGCAGAAATTCCAAAATATATACAAATGCATTCAGACACAATTTTTTGTAAACAGAAACCGTCTTTCAAATTAGAAAAATGTCAACGAAATCTACAGCCATGTCTTAGACAACCAACTACTAACATCTCTTATACAACCATAATTCACACAAAAGTTTACACAACAAGTAACCATCCTCAATCAAGGAAGCAATCTTATCTACACAGTTGTGTGATAAGTTGTGCTCACATTTTATGTTAACAACCCTTGCAGCTGCTTGTAACACCGACACATCGCTCTCCTCATATAAAGGTCTCTCCGCCGCATCTAACATATCAAAAAAACTCTTCAATTGACATGGGGAGTTTCTTTTTCACCGATAGGGGGTTCCTCCATATGTTCTAAAGCCGTGTCACCTAAGGCATCTATTACCATCTCTCGATATGGTCCTCTTATGGAAGATTGAGTAGTATTTGGTACATTGTTTGGTATTTTAAAGGAGAAAGACTCACCATGACACATCCAATCATAATAATTTCCCGTGAAACCTTTACTAATAAGGTGTTCTTGTACCACAAATTCACCAAAAATTTCAAATTTTTGCACTTTACACATGGACATCTAATTAGTTGTGAATCCCTCAATTTATCTCGAGTTTTAACATATTCAAAAAAACTATTCACCCCACATATAAACTCATACTTAACCATCTTCCTAGCATCCACTCTTTCATACATCCATTCTCGTTCAACCCTCTTCATTATAAATCTATATAAATACATAAATATAACATAATTAGGCAATCCAAACAACTAATTGAGACAATCTACATTCTTACTAGTTCGGCAATCTAAATACTAATTCTAACTACCAATTTTAACCAACTAATCAAATTATACTACCAACATAAAATTTCTAACTACAAACTTACCATTCAATTTCACTACCAAATTCCAACACATATCTACTACTAACAACATATAATAAGATATATCTACTACTAACAACATATATCTACTACTAACATCTTGAACATACTAACAATTATATATATACTAACATAATCAAATTTCAATCAATACCAAAATATAATTGCAAATTTACTACCCAAATATACACATACATCATATTAATAAAACAATTTCAACATCTAATCAAATTAAAAAAAAACCCAATTTCACTACCCTTAACCCTAACTTAAACAATTCTAAAATTACATTCAATTAACAACAACTAATCAATCCTAACATAAAATTATGTGTAAAAAACATATATAAACACTAATAAAACAACACAAAACCCAAAAGTTAAGTATAAATCATACCTTAATCAACTAACTGGAGGAGAGAGGAGGGTCGTCGGAGGTTGTTGTCGACTGTAGAACGGCGGCAAGGGTCAGGGGAGGGTCGTCAGCCGCAGGGGAAATGCGGCGGTGGAGGCGGCGGCCGGTGCTAGTGGGGAAGGGGTGGCGTCGAGTTTGGGGTTATTGGTTTAGAGTGTGAGTGTGTTTGGTAAGTAAATAAAAATAATAGTGTTTGGTCGTCTTCTTATTTTTTTTTTAATATCTGGGAGCTTACCGACCGACGCTCAAAACGGTCGGTAAAAATATAGCGTCAGCCGGTAATTTGAAAAATACCGACCGAAACAACATCTTTACCGACCGACTATGTTTCGGTCGGTACTTTTACCGTCCGATTTTGTTTTGTTGACCACATGCGGTCGCTAATTAACTTTACCGACCGTTTTCTAAAGCGGTTGGAATTTGCGGTCTGTGCTAGAGCTGATTCTTGTAGTGGTCCTTGAGTCTCCTTTTGAGCCATTGGATGAGAGGGATTGATGGCTGAGATTGATGCTCCCAAAAAAGGATTAATGGTGAGTATTGATTTGCAATCCATTTTCACTCGCGTTTTACCATTGTCACAAATTTGAATTTGCAATCCATTTTCACTCGCGATCCTTAAGTATCAACGTAAATTTATTTATATGTAAATACCGATATTGATAATGACTGATATCCGTCAAATCCCGCCCTTTGCTCTTATTTATTCTCATTTGCAAAATAAATAGACACGTAAATTTTTTTTTCTTTTTCTTTGTCACAATGTTCATAGAATAAAATATTGTCTTATATCACACTATAGCATATGGGCTTGATGATCATATCATTTTATTGCAATAGGTACGATCATATCAAGTTTATTAGAAATTAATATTTATACATTATATTTGAGATAATAATTTAAAAGTGCTTAGTTGTACTATAAATCACAAACACAATTAAAAATTTATTTTTTTACTAAAATTTTATAACCTTTAATAATTACTCTGTGTATAACAATCAAGACGAATTATTGTTAATAGAATCTGAGAAGACTTTGACCATAAGCTACTCAGTATATTATTTGGAGATTAATTATTTACATAGTGAAATCAAATTTTAGAAAGTGTGTTTATGTTTTTTTGTATTGAATATTGAATAAGATTGTCAAAAAATAAAATGTGTATTGGGTATTTTATTTATAGAAATTATAACATCTAAGGTAATAGTCATTGTATGTAGTTACTGCACATTAATTCATTTCTTTTAAATTGGGCCCTATCATTATTGCAAAGTGGAAAAGTTTATTTTTTTTTATTTCCTGTATTCAAGGAACTAATCAATTATAAGAAGTAGATTCGTAAGAGAACTTTTAGTGTAATTTGTGATTGTAGGGTAGTTAAATGATATGATTTGTATAACTTAAATGTAAATATGATTTGCAAGTTATGTTATTTGCTTCTTATTATGGTGTGCTATAGTTAACAATAATGTTTATGTTTACCGACCAATATCCCAACTCATTTGGTATGCATCTTATGGTTGTTTTAATTACTCTATAAATATTGCAATACAGATCCGGCCAATTACATCTGGACCGGATCCAGTATGATTCCAAGAGCCAACCTGTGTTACTCTATTTAGTGGTTGTTTGGTTCGTTAGAGAAATTAAAATTCCAAGGAAATAACAATTCTTACAATATTGTAAATCACATGAAATTTTAATGTGGAAAGTGAATTCCACATGAATTCCCATTTACCTAGGGGGACTTAGGTAAACAACTTTCTCCATTAGGGACAAATTGGAGTTCCTTAGTCTCCATTCATAGGAAATAGAATAAACAAACAACCCACCAATTTTAAAAATTACATAAATTACAATTCTCGTGTTTAAACTTGAGTAACCAAACAAATCGTTAGTCGACATAATTGCTCTCAACAATCACGGTAACACCTCTTTCATAATTATTCTGAGATTGACACTACTAAAAGATCGTTAGTCGACAGAATAAATTTATAATAAATGATCTTATTTCGAAAGAAATAAATTCATCCATAAATGGTTTGAACACGCAGACGTGTTTCAGCCCATGAGGAGAACACGCAGACGTGTTTCAGCCCACGAGGAGAACACGCAGACGTGTTTCAGCCCACGAGGAGAGCCCACGAGGAGAAAACGCAGACGTGTTCTGATTGGCCCAAACAAAGTAACCCACAGACTCAATATAATATCTTTTGGCATTGCAGTAACATGCAACCATGCAGGCAACATCTAGTTGATTACTCATTTACTCCCACCGAAGATTTGGGGGCTAGTAAGGGCGCTCGCCCCCCGATGGTTGAAATTTTCGAAATTTTTAATGAAATTTTTCGAAATTTTTAAAAAGTGCCTTAAGAAAATAGTCGTTCGCCCGTTCTAAAATTTTTCGCCACCCCTAAATTCAAATCCTGACTCCGCCACTACCACCACTCATTTGTCTCTTTATGTATTTTAGACCACAACAATCTTTACCGGAAAAGTTCTCGTGTCAATTAGGAAGACAGTACTCCCTACACCTAAAGGAGAAGTATTAAAATAAAATATTATAATGTCCTTTTCATATTTACCCTAATGTTTCATATGAAATTAATTGTACTTCTATACAAATGAATTAGGTTATCCCCACAATTCATTTATCATTTATTACAAATATATTATTCAGAATTAATGTTAAATAACAGGAATCAACACCTCATCAAAAAAAAATGGCAAACAATATCCGCTAGACGAAATATATATTATGTGTTATGAAATATTATTATATGGATGTCCATATCTTATAAGATAGTAGAATATATTATCTTATGGAAACCCTACCTCTATTGTATGTGTATATATACCCCTCATAATGGAATAAGAAGATGGTTATGTCTTCCTTACTTTCTCTCTACAATCTCTCACATCTTTATTTCACAACACGTTATCAGCACGAGTCTAACCAATTGGGTAAATAATTATTATTCAAATACGATAATATGGAGGTTCATATCAGATCTTATTCTATTATTTACTTAAGGTATGTTTACTAATTTACTACTCGTGAAAACCTATGAATCTACGAACTAAGGACTAAGAATTAATCAAACAATTATTGCATACAAAGTATATTATTAAATTGCCACATGCTTATGAAACAATTTTCATATTGTCACGTTGAAAATCAAAACATGATATCTAGTTGACCTTAATTTTGTAACATTGATTTCTCGATTGCTTTGATCAACTGTTGCATCAATATTTTGTTTATATTTAATTTATGTTTACCTATCCGTACGGTAACTATTAATTTAACGTAACATTGTTCTAATTAATACTATGAACTATGGGATACTCCTTAATTGCTGCAAACCTGCTAATACGAACAAAAGAACAAAATTTTGTGATCATATCTCTTACCAAACTTATTGATGATGATTCTTATTGTTTAATCGATCTGCTTCTATGTGGTAATTGTCTTCCTGATTTAGTAAGTTTGGGTTTTAAACTTAATTATGTGTCGTAATATGTAACAGCCCAATAGCTAATAAAATTATTCAAAGAAGATAATTTATAAAGGATCACAATGATTATAATCTTGTTTACATATATATACAATCCGAATTAATGAACTATGATGAATATTTTGATGAAAAGACATGTTCCATTTATTTCCGTACAATTCATGTACGTTTCATAGATATGTTACTTTAGTTTAACAACATATGGGTTGATTTTGTATCTTTATATAATATATATTATATTTATCGATCAGTTTTGCTCAGTTATTTCCGCTTGTTCATAAATTATTTTGTTAATTATATTAAAGATCGTATGGGAAATAACTCAGATTATCATGAATTGCCTACAATTTTACCGCTTTTGATATTCTTATGTCATCGAGAAACGAAGAGTTATTGTTTTAATATGATAACTAAGTTAATCTTGTATAATTTACATATTATTGGATTTAATTTTTGGAAAAGGACATATCATATAATTTTTGGACTTGAAGTTCCAAAAGATTTATTTTATAAATATGTGCAGATATGTCCATATTATAACTTTGGTCTGAAGTCCAAGGTTTTAAAGGTGTGTAAGAATAATTTAACACCGTCTCATCAATTTATATTTTGAAGTGTAAGTGACCAGAAGTCCACATGTAAATGCTAGTGGCCAGAAGTTCACAGCTGCGATTTTTGAACTGCGTTTGGGTTTCAAATGGATAAAGCGTTCTTTATAAAAGGATAAATTATTTCTGAATTGATTCTTGTTCACCTGAAGTTGAATGGCATAATAGATTTGAAATTTGGTCCATTCTTTGAAGTGAATGTAACATCTCATAAAAACTCTGCATGTAGCAGAGATTGAGAACATGACATTATTGAGCCTAATAATGTGGCATTTGGTGAGCCATGTAAAAAAAAAGGTCTAAATTGAGCTTAGTGATGTAGACTTACTGAGCCAAATCAGTTCATTGAAAGATTCATGTGACACATATACACGAAATTCGATATGAGAAAAGGAAAGTGATATACGAGTTGAAATTTTAATATTCGTACTATGGCCTGAATTTGATAATATTTAAAGATACTGAAACTATGACCAGAAGTTCATAGTGTTTACATATACTAAATTATGGCCTGAAGTTCATAATGTTTACAGATATTGAAACTGTGACCTGAAGTTCACAATGTTTATAAATTCTCACATTTCATATAGTGAGTATTATTTGAATATCATAATTAAGAATAAACTCAATGTTTGTACATGAATATTTGCAAAATATGAGATACTCTTAAAAGTTGAGAATCATATCAAATCGAATCAAAATCATTCCCTGAAGCGAATGAGATATCATGTTTTGAGTATGAAATATATTTGTCATTCATACAAATAATATAGTCATGTAAACACATTAAGAGCTTAAAACACTATGTGTAGTATCTCGTATACAAGTGACATGTGATCAATTATTTAATATTGAAAAGAATGATCATTATGATTCGTTGATTTCACCACCACCCTTGACGGGACTGATACATTATTTTAAGAATCGGTTAAGTTTTGTATTCCTAAAAGAAATTTTGATGTATAATTTGTGTTCATACTACAAGAAAGAGCAATGTATAATATTCCCTAAAGGAATATTGCGATATTATTTTTAGTCTTGCAAATATAAATAAGACATTAGTTAGTGTCTTATGTCACATCTATTTTATCGGGCCAGATACAGAGGAATTATTTTGAATTCATATGCGAAATTGCTAACCAGAAGTTTAGCATGTTGAATTGTCAACTAGAAAGTGGCTTGTCATAAATTATACTATCTAGACACGACCAAGTGCTTATGTAAGTTGCCATGATTTTTGGGCAAACTAAGAAAGTTGACATTAAATTGTTGAGATGTGACGATTGAGGCCATCCGGATTCTTATTATATCCGTTTTGATAAACCTGAAGTTTATCCTAGAGAAAAGAGAAGTGCTGAAACTCTCTCGTGTAGAAATTTCATTAAAGGCAAGACACTACAGTGAGATTGAGTATATTTGGTATTGGAGATATAAACATTACTCAGAAGTTAAATAAAGAACTTAAATGTTCGTGTATGGATTGACACTTTATTGAATGGCTTGTAGCCGCATAATGATTTTTCTGAGTAGTTCTTGTAATCAACGATCATATTTTGATTATTATATAAAATCGTCGATCTCCCAAATTGGGCATTGTAATTCGGCACATTAGAAATCCAACTGCATTATATGTTACTCCCCGAAATATTTTGTTATTATACAAAAATGTCCATATAAATTCTCATCGGTGATATGAGAAATTTAGATCTAAGGTGAATATAATAATTTATTGCCCATTAAATCTATCTGTTATTGATAGTTTTTACCACCTTAGGAGGGGAACAATAAGGAAAAGCTGGTAAAACAGACAAGTATGTTATCCTCAAATGAACCTGAAGTTCAGCGATTTGTTTTCAATATAAAATACATCAAATAGAGGTTCATAAAATTAAAAATGATGGCATTCATTTAGTTATGAAGATGTATTACGATACCAGTTTGATCACCTTGTCTAAATGTGACATTACATTGGGATCTATGATTTAATTATAGACAGATTAGCCCTATTTGTGGTATAGCGTGCTATAAATTAGTCATAGATATTATATGTTATGAAAATTGAAATTCTTGTCAAATTGAACAATAACTACACATGGAATGTAGTGTGGAAGTCATATCGGTTCACATATTTCAAATAATAAGAAAATGACAAGTATGAGCAGTTGGTACTTCTATGGAGTAAAGAAATTTGTATGTCCCTGAAGTGACATAAATATCTGAATGATAATAGATGGCCTATATAGAGAATAAATGGTACCCTATATATTCAGATATCACTTATCAGTACTGAAAATATCTAAGAGATGTTGAAATTATATCGATATGGTTAAGGAACCGATATGCATTTGCGCGCGGATTTTAATGGACTAGAAAATGAGGATATTATATGCAAGTCCTAATTTTGATTGTCGACATATAATCTTTGATTATAAATGAGCTCATGGACCTGAAGTCTATCTATTGACCTACAGTCAATTGAAGTTATGAATATTGGAAAGTTTAATGTACAATTTGCATTATCGAGTATTTATCATGTGCATATAGACATAAGTTCATCATTGCATCTTAGTTTTAATATATACATTATTATTATTGCATTATTGTCAGATTAAGTTGTTTAGAATTAGTTACATACCATTTGCATGCACATGATTAATTATATTGTTCTACTTTGATCAATGTTTAAAAGGAGAAGTATATTTTACTCCTACGAGGATAACTCCCTGAAGGAGCCTCTTATGAATGATTATCAATTGAGTTTTGAACTCATGATAAAATATATAAACCTCTACAATACGATTGAAAGATATCGTGATTAGTTCCAAAATGGAACATCAAAACTCCTTTAGAGTTTATTTGATGTCTCAACCTGAAGTTTGAGCATATGGGAATTGAGATCTGAATGAGTTTCTTGTTAAACACTTGAAATGAGTTTATGGTCCAGAAGTATCATAACGATTGAAAAATAATGTAGTCAAAGTCTACAATGAGGATGTCAATCCAATGGTTTAGCAAAGAAAATTACTGAAGGTATTTAGTGGATTATTATTATCCAACAATTTGATTACTTCTCCCGTAGAGATCCAATATATGGATGATTGCTACACTCTTTTTCCCTTCGACTAGGTTTTTTGTCCCAACGGGTTTTTCCTATCAAGGTTTTTTTAACGAGATTACGAGTTCTAAAGCAATGTGAAGATTGAAAATTATCAAGGATATGAAGATATCAAGTTTATCAACTACAATGGATTCTATTCAACGATCGAGAAGTTACGTCAAAGCATGATTCATTTGAAGTTATATACAGTCGGGTTATCATCAGGGGGAGTAGCACGCGCTGTACTCGTTTTCCTTATCTATGGTTTTGTCCCACTGGGTTTTCCATGGAAAGGTTTTAACGAGGCAGCTTGTTATGCGTGTTTGGAGATTATTGTACTCTTTTGCTTTCTAGTATTTTTCCCATAGGGTTTTTCTAGTAAGGTTTTTAACGAGACATGTTTTTCAGTAATGGACATCCAAGGGGGAGTGTTATGAAATATTATTATATGGATGTCCATATCTTATAGGATAGTAGAATATATTATCTTATGGAAACCTTACCTCTATTATATGTGTATATATACCCCTTATAATGGAATAAGAAGATGGTTCTGTCTTCCTTACTTTCTCTCTACCTTTTCTCTACCTTCTCTCTACAATCTCTCACTTCTTTATTTCACAACATTATGTAACTATTGTAGTTGTTCCTTGGATCACTTGGTTGCCCTTTAAAACGACTATTACAAACCTTAAACATATCTTATTAGCGTTTTCCTAATATTTGTCTAGCCTAGGATTATGTTTAGGTCTTAGTTGTTTTTGTATTGGTCTTACAACAGTGACGGACCTAGGATATTTGAGATGGGGGCACAATTACTTTCCCCATATAATTCTCCCTTTATTGTAGTGTTCTTCAAGAGATCACAACTATTTTTTTTTTCTTTTTGATATATGAATGATGACGAATTTAGGACCCTAAAAGGAATTACTTCGTACATTATCAATATATCGTACCATTACAAAAAGAATATAATGTTACGAATAAAATAGTGGAGCTTGTTTGTAGCGTACTTGGGTTCAAAGTAAAAAAATCTAAATAAGAGAAACTGACGGCACTCCTGACAGAAAATAAGCGCCGTCATAAAATCTCGGGAAACTGACGGAACACTGACGGTTTACGGACGGAATATCCGTTAGTATCCGTCAGAATATTATGGCGCGTTGACCAAAGTCAGTGGCACTAATAAATTCCGACGGAAAATCCGTCAGTATCCGTCAGTTAATTTTGGGACGTTGACTAAAGTCAAAGGCGCCAAAATATTTTGACGATAACTGGCGGAAGTTCCTTTAGGAACTAAAACCAAAGTCAAACTTCAGTTGATCATTCCTGACAGAAATTTGGTCAGGAAATTAAACCGAAGTCAAACATAAGTCGACCAATCCTGACGGAAATCCGTCAGTTTCCCAAGTCACATTTTAACATACTGACGGGATTTCTGTCAGATTTCCTTCAGATAATTTTTTCCTTTGATCTGAAAATAACCGCGATGACTACCACTTTCTACTCTTTCCGCAAATCAATTTCCCCTAAACCCTAACCCCAAAAATCACGCGATACCACCTTCACCACCTCTGACCACCGCCATTACTCTACCTCCGACAACTACACAGGTAAGTTTCTTCTACCGAACCATCTTTATTCTCTCTATTTTCTCTTTTTATTGTTTAATAATACTCCTCTATTTCTTAGTGTTGTTTCTTTTATTTACCTCCGACGACCACCGCCTCATGCCGCCACCGCCTCACTTCCCTTATCTACCTTTGTCATTTTGTTTGTTTTGATTCTTAGGTTAAGTATCTACCTTTATTTTAATTATTCCCTTCATCTTAATCATTTGTTTGTCTTTAATTGACCCTAACATAGTAGCCATTATTGTTTTTTTATGTTGAAATTGTTGTTGTTGTTAAAGTATAATTAGTGTTTGTCTGAATGCATATGTTGAGTAATTATTTATTCAACCTTGTGTATTTAGAGAACAAAGGGGAATTGCTGCCGAATTTTTCCTCATTAATAAATCACAAGTGGTGTTTGCTAGTGACTTGAAACTTACATTGATGGGTTTAGGTTGGAGTGATAAGGACCCAATTGAAGGAAATGAATTTTAATTTACTCGTTGACAATTATATATATTGGTAATAATAAATATTTAATTTATTGTGTGTGATTATTGATTATGATCATTGTTGTTAATCAAGATAATTTATTTTATGACATATAAATATATATTGAAATGTAGATACATAATAACATGAAAAGATTAGAACGACAGTGGATGTATGAAAGATTAGCCAAAAAAAAGCCGATATTTGCAAATGGGGTGAAAGAGTTTATTGAATTCGCGGAAGAAAGTATAAGGATTTAGGTGAAATGAGGTGTCCATGTAAGAAATGCGATAACTTAGCTTTTAAAGTGAACATGGATGTTCAAAATTATCTTTGGTCGAATGATTTTACCGATAATTACTATGTATGGATGTATCATAATGAGAAACTGCCTATCGAAGAAAGTTCAATTATCCTAGTTAGTGATAATCCTTACTGGGAGTTGGTTGAAAATGCATTACATGATAATGTTCATCAAATATTGGAGCATCGACTTAATCCCAACGACCTTAGCGATGAAGAATTATGAAACCCCAAATCCCCAAATCCCCATGTTGATGCTCCTGTTGACGAACTTTTCTTCCAAGAAGATGTGGTTGTCAGTAGTCAGTCAATTTCACCAATTTTGGTGGAAGATACACAGAGTGAGGATGAATATAAAGTGGTTGTTGAAAGGGGTGAAAGAGAGTATGACAGGGACATCGATGAAGAAAAGGATGAAGATAAAGATGAAGAAAATAGAGCAGGGGACGATGAGGAAGAAGTCGGAATGCTTTTTTCAGATGATGAAACTTTGTTGATTTGTAGTGATAGTGATAGTGAGGGGCGCTAGTTGTAATTTTAAAATAATAATCTATTTGTACAAAAGTATGAATTTCTTAAAATTCAAACAAATTTGGAACTTTGCATTGTGATTTTAAAAGTTTACTCACGGTTTTTATATATTGAACTAGCTAACAATTTGCATTGTACATAGCTATTACTTATGGCAGGTGGGTTGTTTATACGACGGATCGTAGGCAGTAACACTAGTGGATCTCACCGTGAGTAGGAGAACGAGGAGATTTCAGATGACCAAGACAATCAGGAGGCTACGATTCTGACTACGGAGCAGGAGGGCACGCAGATGATTCTTTCTGGGGACCCTACCGTAGGCCATTGGTAAGTGTTTTTTTATTATAACATTTATCAAATATATATAGTATTTAAACAATTATCGCTAAATTTCTAATATATATCTATTATTCAGATGGGATGACAATACGATCTAACAATATGTTACTTGGTCATTTAATCGTACTATCAGGGGGAAGTACTTCACCAAATGGAGTGAAGCGAGCCAATCACAGCGTAGGCGGATGTACGATTACTTTCAGGTAATTTTTTCAGTTACCTATAATTTAGTACGATTCTAGCTATTACTAATATTTTTATTCAAAACGTGATGATGTACGGTTCTAGCTATTACTAAAACGTTGTTTTTGATGAAATAGAATCACGTGAATTCTGTCGAACGGAACTATAACCCAAAGCCCGAATGGCAGAAAAGGGTCACGAGAAGGATTATCAAACTTGTAAATGGGGTCCAATATAACAAGAATATGCCAAATTGTGTGCCCGAAACTTGGTCGGAGTCCAATAGGAATAGGCACAAAACCGATTCCGAAGTTTCCAAAAAGTCAAAAACAAACAAGGCAAATAAAAGGTCAGGTGGTAAGCATGAGAAAGCACTGGGCACCAAAACTCTAGACCGGAAGAGTTGTTCCGATGCTTTTAAAGAATTGGTTAATCTTACGTCGTACAAGTTGTTTGGAAAGACAAAGAAAACCAAGAAAAGCGAGTGGGTTAATCCTAGAGCCCACTGACGAGACCCGAAACGAGTTCAATGCGTACTATAATGCTATCAAGGTTTCGACAAGAAGTCGAGACTATTTGGGATCGGAAACAAGGGGAAATAAGTGTGGTATGAACCACCTTGCAACAAAAGTGCACGCGCATCTTTCTCTTACATTCCTACCGAGTACACTCAATTCGCAAGTGAGAATGCTCAAATGAAGGAGCAATTGAAGAAAATGGCGAGTGAACAAGAAGATGAGCGAGCTGCCCGACTAGCCATTGAAGCACAAGTATGCGCCACTCAATACCAAATTCGTTGCCGGAACGAGCAAATGGAGGCCATGTAAGCGGTGATGTTGGCGTTTTTTCCCCAAGGCACTTGTCATTTCCCTTCTCCACATTCAAGGGACGACAACGCGGACGACGGGCACGGCTTTGGGCGGGGTTCCATTGCGCCCTTAGGTTAGTATTTGTCGTCTATCTTAGTCTTTGTTATGTTAAAGACATTAGTTTTTTCTAAGTTAGTAAGACGATAGTATTTCCAAGTTAGTAAGACGGTTGTACGAATTTGGAAAATTGTTTATGTAAATGAGCTTTGTTTTTCTAATTTGCATCGATCTTGTTTAGTTCTTCTCTTGCCTTTTGTAGATTCCCGCTCTTGCGGCCGAGATGAGAATAAATTATCGCTTTGCGGTCGACGATTGTATTTGCTGTATTGCAGGTTTTATTGGAATTTTTATCGTTGAAAACAATGCAAAATACGCATTGTGGTTGGACAACATGATGCTGTTTCCAGCCACTGTCATTTTAATTACTAACAAAAACACCGTCATTAAGTTCAACATAATGTTAATCATACTAACGGAAAATCCGTCAGACAAGTCAACATAATGCTGACCATACTTACGAAAATTACGTCAGAAAAGTCAACATTATGTTGACTTTACTGACCGATTTTCCATCAGTATGGTCAACATTGTGTTGAATTTGGGTCAGATTGGGTCACGTCTGTTCGATGGATTACCGTCAGTAAACCGTCAGCAAGTTCTATTTTTGACGGAAAATCCATCAGAATTGAGTGTTTTGTGACGAATTGAAGCGACGCACTTTCCCGACGGATTTTCAGTCAGTAAAGCACATTACTGACGGAAAATAGGCGTTACTAACGGATTTTTTCTGTCAGTTTCCCGCGTGAGTTTTGTAGTGTATTACTTACAATGTTCTTTACTTATTGCATTTTTCTAAACTGTTGTATGAGACATGAAATAGTCCCATTGTATATAAGACATCTCATATATAAGCTGTAACACCCCGCCACGCCCGGAGCCTTAAAGCAAGACTTTCCGAGTGTGGTGAGGTGCTACACCTCGGTTTCCCGAGGGTAGGATGTATCAACAACAAATCACAAATACATAAACAAATTTACATTTAAATACTTAATGTCCAAAATACAAAACAAGGTCGGTCGAATACAAAACGATACAACTCATCTAGACTATACATACTAAGTCCTCATCACGTCCACACTCATCGTCATAATCTCGCGTCCTCATCCAGTCAAATAAACGGAACCTGCTACAAACTACTCGTCATACGCCGGAAATATCGTATGAGTCACGGTAGAGAAACAAACAACCAATTTCCAAAACACTGTTAGTCAATATATACATAATCAATAATTAAAGCATCAATAAGCAATCATCACACATGTCTGGTGCCAACAAGTAGCGCACCATGATCACCAACCGTGTCCAGGGCATACCGTAGACACCATGGGCCCTACCGCAGTAGGTCACCCCAGACTCATGTCATAACCACATGCACTATCTCTTCCATGGTAGTACCATGAAGAGCGACCCGCAAAGTCTATGAAGCCGGTTCCCACAACCGCTCCATATCAATAGCCACTCCAACACCAATGTATCGCAATCAAAATAATCATATGAATCATAGTCACAAGTTACATATCATAACATATAATCAAAACTAATTTATCTATACATCAACTTAGTAGGATTCACCTACCTTTTAGCATTCCAAGTAATCATCGCCAAATAGCAATCCATCACATGAAGTGCCAACAAGGGATCCGAATACTCAACCAAGCACAATCAAAAAGTAGAGAAGAGCAATTGGTATTTCATTGAACACCTACATTAATAATAATAGTACAATCACTATAAGTTCTCTCAATACTAGACTCATAAAAATATAATCAACTCTCAAATGATAACCTACGAAACTTTCCCCCCAATTTATAGGTCAAACAACACCCTTTATACCAACTAGCGTCAAATCCCCCAATTCCTACTATATAAATACTAATCTAGCTCAAGATAAGCATAACGATTCAATATTTTCAACATAAGATGGTTTAATAACATTAATCTTGTCTAAAGAAACATTCTTTCGCTAATTACATGACTAAACTACCCAATACAAAACCCCCAAAAGTTAGGGTTCATAAGACTAGAAAAGGGTAGATATGAACTTACAAGGTGAAAGGATGAAGGAGAAAGAAAACAACGCCTAAATCCAAGCTTGAATCCCATAAAAATATGTATGAGGGTTTTAGAAAGAAGAAACATGATTTGGAAGGAGAAAGAAAAAGATTGAATGAAATAAAAAGAAAGGGTTTTGCGGTTCTTAAACTTGTCTGTCGCATCGTACTCGGTCGAGTTACATACAACTAGATCGGTCGAGTTACAGACAACTCGGTTCGAGATACAATACAATTTTTAGCAATGACCAGTTTTCGTAAAACAATTATATCTCACTTGTTTCTTGATCGATTAGGGCGTGTGACCGGCCGTTGGAATCATAAGAGGACAATATATGACCTCCAATTGGAATCACATTATTCGCATCTCTATATCTCAAGTTATGACAGTTTTAAGATGACTATTCTATAGACGGATATTATAACCACTCACTAAGTCTACTATAGGTTATACTCGGTCAACTTTATAATCATACCTCACTCTCGAGTAGACTCATGAAGACCGAGGATCCTCTCATGCATCTCAAGGTTCCTTTACGGTTCCAAAGTATCCAGGTATTACATAATTAGACATAGATGATTTTTTTATACAGAAAAAGAATGTCTCACGGTGTAAGGCGTTCTTACTGTATAGTTTATGCTATTAAAATCAGTTAATGACCTTTAAAATGACATTATTTTGTGTAAGGTCTTATATATAAAAGTTAGTTTTTTAAAAGTCATATACACAATAGTTAGATATGACAAATTGCAATGAAATTCAATTTTTGTCTTGGCACGAATTATAGGGTAAGATGCACCATTTTTATTAAAACCAATAATTCATTTCATACTAATAAATGAGCTTTTTTTCCCACACTTTGGAAATGTCTCACATGGTAAGACATTCTCACGCAATAGGTATTGTCAGTTTCATTACTATAATCTCCATACAACATAACCTAAAATATCATGTATTTGCACGGCATCTGCTCTAGTATCATAACAATCTAAATTTAAAACTTTAAAATCTCCTCAATATCAATAAAATTCTCCCTTATTCTAGTTGTGAACATTGCTAACACACCGTTAGTAAACAACTAAATACGCTACAACAAATACTACTACCACTACCACTAGTCCACTACCACTCTGGGTAGCAATAAAAAGGACATGGACACGGACACAACACAGAGACGCGACAGGGCATCCTAAGAAACGTAGGACACGAGATACGTTATTTAAATTTAATAAAATATATTCCCTCTATCTCCGTGAATTGGTTACATATGCTTTATACACAAAGATCAAGACACATAGAGGTAGAAGTGCTTGAAATATTATTAAAAGATAAAATAGAGAGTAAAACATTTCCAAATAAAGAAAATGTAAACTATTGACTTATTTTTTTAGGACTTTATGCATTGAATTTGTGTCAAAGACGGACTAACTAAGGAAACCGAGTCTCACATGGATTAAATGGGTTTGACTCTTACTTTGCCTTGGTTTT
This sequence comes from Heliosperma pusillum, assembly GCA_022085475.1. Taxonomy (NCBI): domain Eukaryota; kingdom Viridiplantae; phylum Streptophyta; class Magnoliopsida; order Caryophyllales; family Caryophyllaceae; genus Heliosperma; species Heliosperma pusillum. The sequence continues at coordinate 24,608 of JAIUZE010013840.1, forward strand.
ACGTAAAACGTTGCCTTCTTAGGAGGTATTTGGATAGGTAAAGTGGAGGGAAAGAGAACCATAATCAGCCACAATAGCTGGGGGGGGGGGGGGGGGG
>JAIUZE010013847.1:0-15816 GCA_022085475.1 Heliosperma pusillum
GCATCCACGGGAGTAAAACCTTCCCTGAACGCATACACGATTCAATCCATTTCGTATATGTAGACTAAGTTCCTCCTGGTAGGACGACGATAATAATACGGTTCCTAATCTAAACCTGGCCAGATTCCCGGAATACACGTTTTCCGATTCGACATGCGATACACGTTTCGCATCCAAGACTCGGTCAATCTCATGACGCCGAGTACCCCAAATTCGGTAGATCAATTCACAAAAGAGGCGGAAAAGAGCACAAGCCTCATAACAAGCGGTACGCTACATGCAAATAACACCACCTCGCAAGTACACAACATTTGACGGCCGGGTCGATCAACGCATAGCGTTCAACTCCCAACAACGTCGTCGTATGCCCACTAACACATGCATTTAAGCAGTATGATACCTCCCCGTTCCGACATTCCAGCCTTACGAACGTGGAGGTAGCCAAGGGAATGAGAGTACAAAGCACAAGACAAAATAGTGCTCAAACCGTATCATTTGTAAAAACCGACTCAAAGTGGGACATAGCAAAAACCGTCACAAAACATGTGGTACAAGCGAAAGAAATATCATATATCCAAAACATTAATATTATAAGTCACTACGTAAAATTATACGATAAACGAACGATCGGAATTATTATAAATGAAATCATAAATAAGAAATACAAACAAAGTCCAGCAGGTGCCAGCCGGTCAGGTGGACCGGCTGCCGGTCTACCGGCTAAGGCCAATGCATCATACTAAAACCAATGTGAAACAACAGCATGTCCCAGCCGGTCTGGTGGACCGGCTGCCGGTCAACCGTCTGGGACCAAAGGCATTATGGAAAATCAAAGGGAAAAGAGGGGTGTCTCAGCCGGTGGTCTGACCGGCTGCCGGTCGATCGGCTATGACCTAAGTCATACTTCAAAATCACGTAAAAATGTAACAAAATACAGCCACTGCCCCAGCCGGTGGTCTGACCGGCTGCCGATCGACCGGCTGGGGGCCAAATGCACGAAAATCATCAAATTCACCAAGGTTCAACTTTTAATAATTATCGACTATCATTCTAATTCATCACTTCTCATATGAATACTCAATAAACAACATCCATCAACAATAATACAAGTCATAAGTTTACTAACCATAATCTAAATACGGTTTCTATCCTAAAAATCACGTAAAACACGTAAATGATATCGAGTAACCCTTCACGGTTACCTTTTCGCGACTTTAATCGATTTCTAAACCCTCCTAGTCTCCACCTACATACAATTAGATAATAAAAGATGAATATCATTCACCTTGAGAAAGACGGATTATTTAAAAAGCGAGAAAGACGGTAATTTTATTACCAATACGGATAGAGGAAGATGAGAGGGGAAGAATAAGACGAACTTACGTGAATTTGAGCGAGAAACGAAAGAGTAGCGACGAATCTAAGATTGGAAGATTAAGGAAGCTAGGTTTTGGGTTTCTTGGTGATGAAGAAGGTGATGTTTGAGTTGTGTATGAAAAATAGGTTAAAGAGGTAGTATGAGATATGTATAAGGAAAAAATCAACAAAAGTCAAAGTCGCCTTAAGACGGGATTCACATGGAATCTCGCGGAAATTCCAAATACGAACTCGGAAATTCTAAATTTGACTCGGAAAATTAAATTTACGATTAAAACTAAATTTCACTGAAAAGTATCCGTAAAATATTTTCACTATAAAAATAGGGTACATTTGCGGGTGTTACAACCATGGTTCCCCAACATTGATCCATACACAAGTCTTTCCATATTCACATCCAAAATCGTCATGTACACTATCACAAGCATAGGATTCACATCAAGGGAGATAATTCAACAAGTCTTAATGACATAAAACTTATAATTTAACACAAAGAGGATAGATTAACAACATAGTTCCAACATCCAATACCCAACAGCATGTGAACCACCAACAACTCATTCAACATACAACAGACCATATTTTCAAGACAATAACACTTAAAGACTCAATCTTTAACATGACAAACATCAAATCCAAGACAAGTACCTACTCAAACAAAGTAATATCGAGTAACCCGTCTACGTTACCTTTTGGTACTTCAAAACACTGCCTTTAAGCTAAGAAACCACTCCCAGAAGCACAAAGACTAAAATAGAGCAAATATTATGGAAAAAGATAAGAAAGAAATAAACTTGTAAGATGAGATTATTGAAAGACTAATAAAGTTTAGAACTTTCTTATCTAGAAAGAAGAAGAGCGAGAAAAGATGAAATTTGGCGAAGAAACGACTAAGTTATGAAGTTTCTAATGTTGATGAAGATGGGATTTAAATGGAGGAAGAAAGAAGAAGGAAGAAAAAAAATTAGGAAGAAGGAGATGAAGGGAGTTAGGGTAGCTTTAAGAGTATATAATAAGGAGCAACCCAATAAGGCTCAACTAGGCCCAACACTAAAGTGGATCGGTTTTAAAATGTCGCAATAACTCCAATTCCGGACTCCAAACGGACAATTAAGAAACGATTTTGGCCCAACTAAAATGAAAAATGGGATTCTCATAAAATAAAGGGTAATAATAAGAAATTATCAATTTAAATTATTTAACATATAAAAATAATAGAAAATTATAAAATCACAGACTTTTATTAAATTACACATTTTGATAATATCGAGGGTGTTACAGTTGTGCTTGATTTGCTAATTATTGACTAATTGTTTATCAAATTTTATATTATCTTAAGAGAAAAAAAATCATTGCAAAAACCTATTGATGTACATGCCAATTATTAAATGAAAAGGTCGGTAAAAAATTATGGGGACGAATTAGAAAAGAAGAGATAAATTATTAAACCCCATTGGCCATTGATATAAGTGCTCTTATTATTCCTCGTGGAGTAAGCAAGTGTATGTAATACATTAGAAAGATAATCAAATAATTCATCTAGCTGCTTGTTTACCGTCGAAAAAGTTATTAGACACTTACCTTTTACAATAAAACCTTTTTATGATTGGCCGAACATATGAAATCAACAATCTTATACACTTAACCTAATATTGTACCTGAAATTTATGAACAAAATTATAATGTTAATATATTTGACGATTATATACTATTGGGTTATAAGAAGCGGTATACTTATAAATAAAGCATAATTTACATGTAACAACTAATATACACACGCTAACTCAATCTCACTAAATAGTTCGCCTAACAATCTAGCATCAAGGAATATATATTAAAGAAAAAACTAAGAGAGAAATAAGATTTGAGTATAAAGGACTTAACTTTGTAGGTATATAGAATAGCTTGTATTTCAATAATGCTAAATACTTGTTGAGGCTATGTCAAACTCTTTTTATTATTATTATTTATTAATAATACTGTTTTGTGAGAGACTTGTAACCGTGAAATTCGATTGGTTTATAAAGACATGGTTGCTATTTTTATCTTAATTATTTTTCATTAATATATTTGTTTTAGTAGTATGCAAATCTTGGACTCTCTAAGATAGCTCCAGAAGTTACTCTTTTAAGTATATCATGAATTTTGATTATGATAGATAACATATACAGTAACATATATTGATTAATTGATTGATTGACAAATGGAAGGGGGGTTAAAAACCAAACAAAATCACGCTTAAGTTAGAGTTTTAAACAATTTTTTATAAAAGTGAACTTAAAGGTTGTAAGTTTGACTACTTTGTTGAAAACTACCTAAAACTTAGAATACATTGCAAGCAACTATCTAAAGTTATTTTTGTGAAATACTACCTAAAATTTTGATTTTGTTTGTCAAGAACTAACAAAGTCGCTATTCAGGCATGAAAATGTAAAAATAAGCGATTTAATTGCCGATATCAAAGCCTTTGAGTTTATATTTTACTTAACTATACTAATGTTTAACCTAAGTTACAAAGTTTCATTATATTTTCCGCGAAACGACTTTAATTATTGTCGACCTCATCATTCAAAATTACTTTTATCCTAGTGATACGAGCCTATATATTTAATAATAAGTTAAACATTAGTATAGTTTAGCAATATAAATTCTATGTATGTAATATCGTCACGTTATAATTGCTAATTTTTAACTTTTCAAGTTAAAATCGCTAATTTCAAACTTTTCATGCGTGAATATTGATTTTGGTAGTGTGTGACAAAAACAATTCAAACTTTTGGTAGTGTTTGACAAAAAAAAAACTTTAAGTAGTTTTTGCAAAGTGGCCTAAATTATAGGCAGTGTTTCACAATAGACTCAATAATTTTAGTACAAAAGAGTTATAAGGGACTAAATTTAAAAGGAAAAAATGAATTTTAAAAGGGATCAAATTTTAATCACAAATTCTTATTGAAGACGGGACATATTCATATTCAATGAAGATAGGTCGAATTCCCTCTCACAAGGAGGCAAGTGGGAGTGCAAGTGGGGATCCATTTAGCTCCCCACTTGCCCTCCCACTTGCCTCCTTGTGAATTCGACCCGTCGTATACATTGAAGACGGATATACCCATCTTCAATAAGACCAACTGAATTTTAATTTACTCAAAATAAAAAGAAAGGACTTGATATGGTGAGAAAAGGCTTGGGTTTCTGAATTTAGGAATCATCAGAAGAGTTTAAAAAAGATCCCTTCCATAGAATCACATTGGAATGATTCTAACTGGAATCAATATCAATATATATCTATCTATATTATTAAAGGAAGCTTTTTTCGAACGATTACAGAGTCTCCAACTTTACCGAATTACCTAATTAAAAGATAATGTATACAATTTTCCTTATAAAAATAGAAAAATAAAATAAAATTAAAAAACATTAAATACTACCATAAGATAGAGTTAATGAGCAAAAGAAACGTGATAATAGATGTTGATGATCACCGCCTTACAGAAGTCTAATATGACTAAATTTCTATCTTATAAATTACACCAACCTTAGTGTATATAAACCCGCGTTAAATGTATGCTTTTGGATGCCCTTATACTCCCCCATCCCCATAACTTAATTGTACATGATCTTAATTTTTGTTCTAATGCATCACGTTAGTTTTGCCACACGGTATATTTTTATAGTGTGAGATATAATTTTGTACCTTTTATGATTTTTCAGAAAACTGTGAAGGGTAAACCTTGAGAATTGAATCATTTTACTTTGTTGTATCACAACGATGTTATTGAGGGTAAGCCGATAACTATTCCTTTTTAAGAACAATTTTACAATTTTATGGACACATTACTTATTACTTACTTACGTACATATTATCATGCATGTGAATTTTATTATGATTAACATTTAAGGAAAGTTGGAGATCCTTAAAACTTTATCTTCGTAAAAGTTTGGGGAACTTTAATATCACTCGAAAGTCATTTGTTAAACTTGAACTCTTTCTATTCACTCGAAAAAAGTCTTAGAATTACTACAAAAGACTTTACCAATTGGCCCGTGAGAATTGAGTTTGGCTAAACATATTTAATTTAGCATAACACAAAAAAATGTGTTTCAAATACTTGTGCCACACTCACAAGTCGCAACAGAATACGATTTACGTACTAACCAATTGTATTTTTCTAACTAATATGCATAATTGTATAAATACTTTGTCGATTTGGTTTATATGGTTTATAATAATCATGTTATGATGTTTTTGTAGAGGGATCATGTGGCTGTTACGAAAAGTAAAATATCACACACCAAAGATGTTTACGAAAGATGTTTTGGTTTTTATTATAAGCAACTTTTTATTTATAATAGATTGAACGTAAAATATCACACTTGGGATTTCTTCACCAAGTATTTGTGTCTGTCGTGATAAAATAGATGGCAACACCATATGTGTACGTGCCAATGGTGACAAATTACCAATGTGTTTGGGATATGAAAATAATAGGGTGCAAACTAATTACAACAAATAACTTAGGAAAAAACTAAAAAAGATATAAAAAAGACTAATGCATATGTATAAGTTAAATAATGTATAATTGATTCAATATAAATTAGAGAGATTTTATTACTTCATGTTAAAACTTTTATTTATAAAGATGATTACCTTTAAAAGGAGATAACTAATTGATGTAAAAATTAAAATGTTACAATAAAATTTATGATAACAAAACCAAAAATAGCATAGCCGTGCAATTTGCACGGGTTTAAAACTAGTGTAATTCAAATTATAGTAACTCTTCTATGCGACGGGCTCATTCCCCACTTTTTTGCAAAATTTGACCACTTTTTGTTAAATAGTGACTACCTTGATAATAAATGTCATTTTCAAGTCATAAAAGATGGTTACTGTTTATTAATAAATGGGCACAATTTATCAAAAAGTGGTTACACTTAACTCGTCGCATATGCGACGGTTGTAAACAAGAATTTGTGTTCAAATTATATTTGCACATAATTTTACTAAGATTATTAAGCTAAAGATAGGACATAATAAAATAATAAATTTGCTTTTTGTTGATCAAAACATTAATCTCATACATGAGACAAATTAGCATATAGTTGCGATCATGAAAACAAATTAGCATATTTATACACGAAGAAAACTACAAACAAGTTTTTTTCGAGCAATTCTATTGATCAACATCATCTTTTTCAGTTTTTGGAAAATATATTTTAAGAACTTGCAAGATTACGAGAAATATCTTATGTAATATTTTTAATATCACAACAATTATTAACGTAAGAAAATTTTTTGATCATCAATATAAAAAAAATATAAAGCAAAACATTTTGAAACTTACTTATTTGGTTTTGTAGCGACAAATTCTTTCATTGGAGTATAAATTTTATATTTTTTTACTTCTATACTGGTTATAATAAGAATTGTCCCACATTGAAAAATAATGCAGGTGTGGTGAAAATACTATGTATAAATAGAAGAATTGTCCAAATCGAAAAATTATCATAAGGTATAGAAGTCATCCTTGAACTTAAGTATCCATCTACAAAATTCGAGTCACTTTTGTATTGTCTTAGAGAGCTCTTACAAATTTGTATTATTATCTTCGACAAATATACATAAATAACAATTTAGCAAAGTATCATAAATAATAACTTTGATGGTGTATTACTTAGTATTTTTTTTGTCCTACATTGAAAAATAATGTAGGCGTGGTAAACATACTACGTATAAAAAGAAGAATTGCCTCAAAAAAAATTGAAAGCATTTTTAAAATAATGCTAAGAAAATAAGTATTTGTCGTTTTGGGTCGGTTTCAAAACTATTTATCAAAATGGTGTCCACGTAGGCTCGGGTTTTCAAAACCTGAAACACGAAACAAACACGCCATTGGGAATGGCGTGTCTTAATTTTTTTTTTATTTTCCAAAAAATATTTTTTTTAAAAAAAAAAAAAAAAAAAAATGAGTACTGTTCACAGACCCGCCAATGGGAATGGCGTGTCTCTTTCATAAAACCCGCCATTCCCAATAGCGTGTTTGCTTTAATCCATTTTTGTAAGTTTGCATTTTTCTAATCACTAGAAACACGTTATTGCCAATGGCGTGTTTCCTCCGTATTTTTGGTTCGCGAAATCCAAGCCTACGTGGACACCATTTTGATAAATAGTTTTAAACACGACCCAAAACAAAAAATACTTATTTTTTTAGCATTATTTTAAAAATGCTTTACAAAAAATTTCAGTGTCTTAAGTATTGTCTTAGAGAGCTCTTACAAGTTTGTTTTAAAAATTAATTTAGAAAAGTATCATAAAGAATAATTGTGATGATGTACTACTTAGTACGTTATTTATCCTACATTGAAAAATAATATAGGCGTGGTGAATATACTCTATATAAAAATAAAAGAAGCATTGTCCACATTGAAAAATTAGCATAAGTTAGGGTAATGCTATGATTATAAATAAGTCATTATTGAAACTTATGTATCCACCCAAAATCTTTTGAATCTCTTAAATATTGTCTTAGAGACCTTTTAAAGGTTTGTATTAGTGCAACAGGAGTTCAATGCCAAGCTCAAAGACAAGACCAACCAACCTATGATCAGTCCAACCATGATCCAATACCAACCTTACCCTATGTCAAAAGCTATCTTAATGCTTTGTATAGTCCAGGCCCAAGCAAGCAAGCCATGAGACGAGCCAGTGATAGCCATGACACGAACCAGGGCCAGCCAAGACACAAAACAGACTCACAAAACAAGCCAACAAAACCTCAGGAAATTCAGCCAGCAGCAGTGCCTTGGGGAGGGTCTCAGGGCAAATTCCAAGCTTGGGGACTTCAAACCAACTATGGGGCATGGTTCTAGAGAGGGTCTACTACCTTTTTGTCCAGGGAACCTTCCTCAGAAAATGCCAGGAACACCTCTCAAAACATAAGCCAAGTTCACCAATCCCGTTACAGCCTCTACATGGAGCAGTTCAGCTGTCATTCTCAAAACTTCCTCTTTTGGCCAAGCAAACTCAAGGGACTTTATGTTCAGTCTTAAAGGATCAATACTACTTCAGTTTGGTCCAAAACACCAAGCTAAAAGTCCACCCTGTACCATATAAAAAGCAGTACCAAGGCAACAAGGAAGTTGTCACTATCAGAGCTGTTTCTTTTGTTTAGTTTACTTTAATTTCAGTCATGTAAGCAAGGTAGCTGTTATTTTGTCTTTGTATGTAAGCCAATGTTGGCCCTAGATGTATTTGGACGTATGAGATGTAACCTAATTGCCTATAAAAGGCTCATTCCTAATGAAATGAAGGCAGATTTGAAGTAAACACAAAAACTGAAACCATTGTTTCTGTTGATATCTCTTGGCTGTGTGCTCGAGAAAACTTCCATTGCTGTGTGCTTGGAAGTGAGCTTTGACCCTTAGCTGAGTGCTGGGATCAAGGTTCAACCCTCAACCATTGGCTTTGTGCTTTGGTTAAGGTTCTATCTCCTTCTTTCAGCTTCCAGTCCAAACAAAAACAGAGCAATTTCCAAGTGTCTAACCTTAGTTCAATTTGTCATTGTTTTAGCTTGTTTTCTGAATAGTTTCATTGCAAATTGGTTATCAGATCTTTGGTTTGTGAGTTCATCTACCTAACTACATTAAAAACACAAAAATCAACCATGAGTGAAGAGAGAATCACAAGTCTTGAAAACACAGTTCAAGATCTTGTCAGAACTGTGATGGAGGTCTCCAGATCTGTCAGTGAACTCCTTGAGGGCCAACAGAACAATGATACAAGGGGAGGCAGAGGTCGAGGAAGAGGAGCACCTTTCCCACAAGGTGAAGGAATGAGGAGGCAACCTGTAGATCAATTTGAAATGTCAGACTCAGATGGCTCAGATCAAAGTCTTCTCAGACACCAGGACAAAGACATAAAGGTAGAAATCCCTGACTTTCTAGGTAGCATGAACCCTGATGATTTCCTAGATTGGTTAAGGTCTGTAGAAAGAGTCTTTGAGTTTAAAGGATACACTGATAGAAAGGCTTTTAAGGTTTCTATCATGAAACTAAAAGGTTATGCCTCACTGTGGTATGAAAACATGAAAACCTTGAGGGTTAGGGAAGGGAAAGAACCTGTTAAGTCATGGCTCAAACTAAAAATTAAATGAGGGCTAAGTTTTTCTCTAGGGACTACACTCAGGACATGTTCATCTAGCTCACTCACCTGAAGCAAGACCAAAGACCTGTAGAGTCTTATCTAAGGGACTTTGAACAACTCACACAGCAATGTGAGGTTGTTGAGAAATCTGAGCAAAAGATAGCAAGGTTCTTAGAAGGCTTGGATGAGAGGATAGCTAGTAAAGTCAGGCTACAAAATATATACTCCTTTGAGGAAGCTATCAACTTGTCCGTAAGAGTAGAAAAGTTGGGGAAAGGAAACGTCAGTGCCTCTAAGACACCTACTAGAACCCCTACCTACAAACCCTTTGTAGGAGTCAAGATGGGAGAACCTGTGGCCCCTACTAAGACTCCTTTCAACCCTGATAAAGGCAAGGCTGTTGAGGCATGCCAAAGAAAAATTACCCCTCTCAAAAAGTGTTTTCAATGCCAAGGATATGGACATTTTGCTAGAGAATGTCCATCTAAAAGAGCTCTGAGCACCCTAGAAGTAATGCATTGGGGAGATGATGAGGTGTTGGTCTGTGATGATGAGATGGAAGAGCCTGAGATAGAGGCTAGTGAAGAGTTGATAGAGCCTGATGCTGGGTTAAGTCTAGTGACATGGAGGGTAATGCACACACAACCCCAACCCTTAGAAGAAGATCAGAGACACCAGATCTTTAGAACTAGGTGCACCATAAAAGGGAGGATGTGTAATCTGATTGTGGATGGAGGTAGTTGCACCAATGTAGCTTCTAAAACAATGGTGGATAAACTAACATTGCCCACCAAAGACCACCCTCAACCTTACAAGCTTAGGTGGCTGAACAAGGGGGCTGAAGTTAAGGTAGATCAACAGTGTGTTGTTCCATTTTCTATTGGTAAGGGATATGCTGATGAGGCCTTGTATGATGTATTGCCTATGGATGCTTGTCACCTTCTATTGAGGAGGCCTTGGGAGTTTGATAGGGATGTTGTCCATCAGGGAAGGGACAACACTTACTCTTTCAGGTTTGGGAAGAAGAAAATCATCTTAGCTCCTTTACCCCCTATCCTGAAAGGGAACCCTCCACTCTTAACTGAAGCTGCTAAAGAAGTTCTGTTGTTGAGTGAATCAGAAATGGAGCAAGAGTTAATTGATCTCAGGCCAGTCTATGTCCTCCTCACCAAGGAGGTAGGGGGAGGTTCTAACCAGGTGCCTAAAGAGGTACAAGCCTTGCTGAAAGTCTATGATGATGTTTTCCCTGCTGAACTACCTAGTGGATTATCCCCACTAAGGGGAATTGAGCACCACATTGATCTGGTGCCTGGGGCTGTCCTTCCAAACAAGCCAGCTTATAGAAGTGACCCCAGGGCAACACAAGAGCTGCAATCTCAGGTGGGAGAGTTGCTTAGCAAAGGGTATGTCAGGGAGTCTCTTAGCCCCTGTGCTGTACCAGCATTGCTAGTGCCTAAGAAGGATAGAACTTGGAGGATGTGTATAGACAGCAGAGCAATTAACAACATCACCATTAAGTATAGGTTCCCTATACCTAGACTTAATGACATTCTGGATGAACACAGTGGGGTTCAAGTGTTCACCAAGATTGATCTAAGACAAGGGTATCATCAAGTAAGGATTAGAGCTGGGGATTAGTGGAAGACTGCAATCAAGACCAAGCATGGGATGTATGAATGGCTAGTGATGCCATTTTGGCTCTCCAATGCCCCTAGCACCTTCATGAGGCTCATGACAGAAGTATTAAGGCCTTACTTAGGAAAATTCATAGTGGTATACTTTGATGACATTCTAGTCTACAGTTCAAGCAAGAAGGAACACCTACAACAGCTGAATTTACTTTGTGAGGTTCTCAGAGAGAATAAGTTATATGGTAAGCTAGAAAAGTGCACTTTCATGCAACCTGAGGTTCACTTCCTTGGGTTCATTATCTCAAAGGATGGGGTAGCTGTTGACCCTGAGAAAGTTAAGGCAATCAGGGATTGGCCCACCCCCAAGACAGTAACTGAGGTCAGGAGTTTTCATGGGTTGGCATCCTTCTATAGAAGGTTCATTCAGGGGTTCAGCTCTATCATGGCTCCCATCACAGAATGTATGAAGAAAGGGGAGTTCACTTGGGGAGAAAAGGCAGAGAAGTCCTTCAATACCATTAAGGATCTGTTGTGCAGATCCCCTATACTAGGCTTACCTGACTTTAACAAGCTGTTTGAAGTGGAGTGTGATGCAAGTGGGTTAGGAGTTGGGGCAGTACTGGTTCAAGAGAAGAGGCCCATAGCTTATTTCAGTGAGAAGTTAAGTGGGGCTAGGTTGAATTACTCTACCTATGACAAGGAGTTTTATGCCATAGTGAGAGCCATGAATCATTGGGGGCATTACCTAAAACCTAAGCCTTTTGTGCTACATTCAGACCATGAGGCCTTGAAGTTCATCAATGGCCAACACAAACTCAACCCCACGCATGCCAAGTGGGTGGAATTTCTGCAATCATTCTCTTTTTCAAGCAAGTACATAGAAGGAAAGAACAATGTAGTGGCTGATGCTCTTTCTAGGAGATCTGTGATGTTGTCATTCATGGAGCAAAGGGTCCTAGGCTTTGAGTTCATGAAGGAACTCTACATGGAAGATCCAGACTTCAAGGAGGAATGGGAGGTGTATTCAGAAGGAAAACTCAAGAAGGGAAGTAAATACTTGACACAGAATGGGTTCCTCTTCCAAGGAAACAAACTATACATACCTAGAGGTCCTTACAGAGGGTTACTAGTCAAGGAGGTCCATTGCAATGGGCTTGCAGGGCACTTTGGAGTACAAAAGACCTATGAGATATTGCATGAGCAGTTCTATTGACCCAAAATGCTGGGTGATGTGCAGGATACTATCAAGAGGTGCAAACCCTGTCAATTAGCCAACTCACAGTTCCAAGCAGGTCCCTACACCCCTCTACCTATACCAAGCAAACCATGGGAGGACATCAGCATGGACTTCATAGTAGCATTGCCTAGGACACAAAGGGGCAAAGACTCAGTCATGGTGGTAGTGGACAGGTTCAGCAAAATGGCCCATTTTGTTGCTTGCAAGAAGACAGAAGATGCCATGGGAGTAGCTAAACTATACTTCAAAGAAATAGTAAAGCTGCATGGGGTGCCAAGGAGCATTGTGTCTGACAGAGACACTAAGTTCATGAGCCACTTCTGGAGGTCACTCTGGAGACTCCTAGGGACAAAGTTACTCTTCAGCACAGCATACCACCCCCAAACATGTAACAACCCGAAAAGTACCCAATTTTTCTAGTAAAATTTCTTAAGGATACTTTCCAGCAAGGTTAAGTTTTTAAAATAGAATTTATTGTTTCGAGTCGTATTTTGAAATTCCGCGTTCGTATTTGGAATTTCTGAGAGATTTCATGAAAATCACGTTTTTCGTCATCTTTGACTTTTCTTGACTTTTAAGTCGTCTTTGACTTTTCTTGACTTTTTAAAGTCGTCATTGACTTTTCTTGACTTTTAAGTCGTCAAAAACTTTTCTTGACTTTTAAGTCATCTTTGACTTTTCTTGACTTTTAAGTCGACTTTGACTTTCGTTGACTTTTCCCGACTCGCCTTGAAATTTTGAAGACCGAAATTTTATTTAAAAAAATAATATTTTTAATTTATTTTTATTTAGATTTATTAGAATTTATGATAATTTAATAAAATTATTTTGAATTTATTCGGAATTTATAATAAGGTTTTACGGTTTAAACCCGAGCATCATTAAACTATTCCCGAGTCATCGTAAATCCCGAAACAAACCCGAAACCCGACTTTGGCATGAGTCACACGCCCATGTCATCCTTTTCCACTCACTTTTGGATATTTTCATTATTTTGATTAATCTAATAATAATATCTTAGATATTTATTACTTTATCGATCCGTCAACTGAAATTACGCAAATCGCTCGAAAAACAGATCCGATTCCTCTCATTTCTCACGGCTCCTCTCCTCCCTAATAGGACTAGATATTTTCAATTCTTTTCATTAATATAACATAATATTCTAGATATTTGCTTTAATTACTTTAATAGTTAATTAATTATCTTATTATAAATAATAACCGAGTCAATTCGTAACAACAATTTCAAACCCGACTCATATTTACTCATAAACCACGCCCAATCCCACCATTACTCACTAACAACTTTTCATTTTACAATAATCAAATTAAGATCTAATTAATCGTTCTTCATCGTTCTTCATTCGTTCTTCGTCGTTCTTCATTCGTTCTTCGTCGTTCTTGAGCAAAATCGTCATAAAACCTTCATTTCTTATTCAAATCCGTCCTAACTTATATTTCTAGAATCTCCTCTTCGCTCTCCATCTTCAGTACGGTTTATTTTCAATTCCGTCAAAATCGTTTTCAACATTTAATTATGGAAAATCAAGTTTAAGTTCTAATAATGTTTTTCTTGTCATTTCTTATAGGGGAAAGATTTTGAAGACGAGTTTGGAGACTCGTATATTTTGGGTGAAGATTAGTAGACGGGTTTCTTATTTTATACTTCTTATTTTGGTGCTAATTGATCTTGCTAGCTAAGGTAACGATTCCGAGTTACTCGACGAATTAATGTTACATAGCTTTTGTTTCTTTTGTTTTTGGTTCATCTTTTGTTTTTGTTCATGTTATTATGATTTATGGATTTTTAGTTAGTAACATGCTAAGTAGTGGTTATTATTATGTTGATGAATTTATAGCATGTTTGGTATTCTTGACAAATTTGTATGATTTATTCATAACCATGATTTTTGTATGATTGATGGTTAAATTGGTTGTTAAATTGGTTGTGGTTAATTAAAATCATGTTGGAATTAATTTGGATTTGGTGGTTGTTTGAACCGTGGAGTTGGCCGTGTAAACCGGACCCAAACCAGCCGGTTCAGGCCGGTTCAGGCCCGGTCTGGGTTGGTCCATGGTGGGTCCGGGTTTTGGTCTTTGAGTTGTGTCGATACTTGATTGTTATGTTGTTGTTTTGACGGGTTTTAATTATGTTAAGCATGCGGGAAAATATATTAAGAAACGGTGTTAAAATTGACGACCCAAATCAGCCCAACCAGGCCCGTGGGCCCAGTCCAGGCCCATGAAATGTCACGGCCCAAAATCAGCCCGTGGGTCCCACTTTGGGACTTGTGACGGTTTTTGAGTTTAGTGTTAATTTATCGTGTTTTGTAATATTTAGCAAGTGGGAAATGTTAATAAGTAAAATATTTAATTAAAAAGGTTTTTCATAAAAATTATTATTTCTCACATGTTAGAAATTATAATACGAGATCGTAGTTTAATTTGAAATCCTTTAAGTCAAGCGGGTTTTTCGTATGATTTAATAATTCACATGTTAGAAGTTTTAATAAAATAAACATGTATTGAATATGATGATTTTATGTTCAAGTCTATATGGTAAAGACTCTGTTTCTAGCCGGTTTGACCAAGCGGGTTTGGTCAAACTAAGATCTAGTCAGCCCCGTTTTGACTGATGACCCGTCGCGGGACTCGGGTCGGGGATTTGTCTTCAAGTAAGGATGTATTTAATTAATGAATTAGCCTTAGTAGATATGAGGAGATATGATATTTGATTATTACTTATATGCAATTAGTCAGATGATAGGAAATTCTTCTCGTGACTGTTTTGATTATATGATATATGTCGTGTTGACTAAGTTCCCATAGAGAATTATGAGTATATGGCGTCTTGACCATTTTAATTCTAAATGAGTATCTTGAACCATAACATAGATAGGCCGTACTGTCTTTAACGAGTATATGTTCACCGTCGATAGCTTTTGTGTCCCGGCTTGGTGGGTTTATATCCAAGGCGGGGCATGGTTGCCTAAGAGTTCCACTTTGGGAATGGAGCCAGCTTAAGTACTAGCCCTCTCTGCTTAGGGGGTCGCCTAGTAGAGTTTCTCATAGACGGTTATGTCATGGGACGGGGAACGGAATAGCTGTTGTCGCTAGGTCTGATCAGTCTAGGACTAGGATGTTTTCCTACCTTGTGGTATAACCTCGAGTTACAATCGACTATGGGCCGTGCTAGGAACTTATGCCTGTTTGTAGAAGTATTTGTCTTTCATGTTTGATGATTCTATGAATTTTAGAAGGTGAGATGCAATCCGGCTAAGATTGATAGAGTTTGGATTACCGATTGTTAACTGATTCACATGATTACGTGTTGATTAGGGTTTGAGTGTATCATGGCCATGTTACATGGTAACCTCTGAGCTAGCATACCAGCTTCCCTACCTCGTGTTAGATTTTGATTATCGG
>JAIUZE010013848.1:0-12366 GCA_022085475.1 Heliosperma pusillum
AATAGGGGTATTGAGGTAGACAGAGCAAAGGTGCAAGTGATTCAGCAATTACCCCCTCCTATTAACGTTAAAGGGGTGAGGAGTTTCCTTGGTCACACCGGTTTTTATCGCCGGTTCATCAAGAACTTCTCTAAAATTACTAAACCACTTACACAGTTGCTATTAAAAGATGCTGTTTTCGATTTTACTGATGATTGTCTTTCTGGTTTTAACACTTTGAAATAGGCTTTGGTCTCTGCACCCATCATTCAGCCCCCTGATTGGACGCTGCCGTTTGAGATTATGTGCGATGCAAGCGATTACGCACTAGGAGCGGTGCTCGGCCTGCAGAAAGACAAAGCTTTGAATGCTATTTAATATGCGAGCCGAACTCTGGATGAGGCTCAAGTGAAATATGCTACCACTGAGAAGGAGCTTTTAGCTGTAGTTTATGCGCTTGATAAAATTAGATCATATCTGTTGGGTTCTAAAGTTATTGTTTTTACAGATCATGCAGCGCTAAAACACCTTCTGAACAAGAAGGAAGCTAAACCCAGATTGCTGAGGTGGATACTCCTTCTCCAGGAATTTGATCTGGAAATCAGGGACAAGAAAGGCGCTGAGAATGTTGTAGCGGATCATCTTTCGCGTTTGACGCGACAAAAGGGGTAGGATTCTCTTCCTATTAATGATTCGTTTGCTGATGATACTTTATGCACTTTCTATTCTATAAAATCTAAAGATGGTGTTGAACCTTGGTTTGCAGATTATGCCAACCACATTGTCAGCCAGAAGCTGCCACCTGATATGTCCTATCTGTAACACCCCACATTTGTTGAAGAGGTCCATTGATAAGTTTAAATGACTAGTGCTTAAAGAGATTGTAAGTACTACTCATATCAACAAAGTGCACTTTCTTTTCTGGTCATCCATGCAAAAGAACTCAAAAGTTAAGCGTGCTTGACTGAGAGTAGTCTTAGGATGGGTGACCTCCTGGGAAGGTTCCCGGGATGTGCAAGAGGTAGAACAAAATGCGCTGGAAAGGACCTGTGTTGATCTGTGGGCCATGTACACAGCCTGGAGAGCTATCATGAGTGACCGCTCCCGACCCAAGGTTTGGGCCGGGGTGTTACAAATGGTATCAGAGCAACCCTGCGACCGTGTGGTGATGGAGGCAGTTGTTATACGCTCCATTGTGATTACCCATCTAGCGGGGGAGGATTCTGGGTTAGCGGTTATGCTCCCAGGCGCAACGAGGACGTTGCGTTCTTCAAGTGAGGGTGATTGTAACACCCCACATTTGTTGAAGAGGTTCATTGATAAGTTTAAATGACTAGTGCTTAAAGGGATTGTAAGTACTACTCATATCAACAAAGTGCACTTTCTTTTCTGGTCATCCATGCAAAAGAACTCAAAAGTTAAGCGTGCTTGACTGAGAGTAGTCTTAGGATGGGTGACCTCCTGGGAAGGTTCCCGGGATGTGCATGCGTGAGGACAAAATGCGCTGGAAAGGACCTGTGTTGATCTGTGGGCCATGTACACAGCCTGGAGAGCTATCATGAGTGACCGCTCCCGACCCAAGGTTTGGGCCGGGGTGTTACACTATCAGCAGCGAAAGAAATTTCTACATGATGTGCGGGACTATTTCTGGGATGATCCATACTTGTTTAAGTCATGCGCAGACGGTCTTTTCCGACGGTGTGTCCCGCAGTGGGAGATCAAAGCTATCCTAGAAGGCTGCCATTCTTCCCCTTGTGGAGGTCAACACGGTCCATCGCGCACCGTGGCTAAGGTATTACAGTCTGGTTTCTATTGGCCGACTCTTTTTGTTGACACTAAAGTTTTTGTTGCTAGCTGTGATGCTTGCCAGCGGACAGGAAACATATCGAAGAGACATGAGATGCCCCAAAACGACATTTTAGAGGTCGAGATTTTCGATGTCTGGGGCATTGATTATCAAGGACCATTCCCGTCGAGTCTTGGTAACAGGTATATTCTGGTAGCTGTAGATTATGTGTCTAAATGGGTAGAAGCGATTGCTACTCCCAACTGTGATGCCAAGACCGTGATCAAGCTGTTTCGTAAGACTATTTTCCCTCGTTGTGGCGTCCCTAGGGTTGTCATTAGTGATAGGGGTATGCATTTTAGGGACCAGCAGCTAACGACCTTACTGTCTAAATATGGTGTCAAACATCGTAGGGGTTTGGGTTATCATCCTCAGACTAGTGGGCAGGTTGAAGTCTCTAATAGGGAACTAAAGGAGATTTTAAGTAAGGTCGTGTCTAAATCACGGAAGGATTGGAGTGCCAAATTGGACGACACATTATGGGACTACAGGACCGCATTTAAGACACCTATCGGTGCCTCACCGTATCGATTAGTGTATGGGATGTCCTGCCATTTACCTGTTGAGCTAGAACATAAAGCCTGGTGGACAGTCCGCCAACTTAATTATGATGCTAACTTGTGTGGTAAGAAACGTTTGTTGCAGCTCGATGCATTAGAGGAATTCCGTCTGAATGCCTATGATAGCTCGCGTATTTACAAAGAAAAGACCAAACGTTGGCACGACAAGAGAATCATACCTCGCGAGTTCAAAGTCGGGTAGAAGGTGTTGCTATTCAATGCCCGACTTCGTCTATTTCCTGGTAAGCTGAAATCCAGGTGGAGTGATCCGTACACAGTAACTGCTGTTACTCAGTTTGGATCCGTTGAGATAGAAGACTCCGCGGGCCACTGGTTTAAGGTTAATGGGCATCATGTGAAGCATTACTATGGAGCTGACAGTGTCGTGGGTCGCGTCGAAGTGCTCTTCTTCGACGAAAACGGGGAGCTGGTTGATTGAAGCTCAAGGGTCGTGCGGGACCTTATAAACCTGCGCTTATCGGGAGGCAACCCGATCTATTATTGTTTTGCTGTACCATATTCATAACTTTTTAGTAGTTTATTTCTGTTTTACTGTTCAAACAATTCAATTGCGTCCTTTCTTGCTTCTCGCAGTTTTGGTGTTAATGGCTTTGACATTTTTTGTTCGATCGAGTAGCATTTCCGCTCGATCGAGCACTATAACCCCTCGATCGAGCATTTTGGTCACTCGATCAAGCACTTCTGCAAAGGTACCTCTCGAACGAGCTGCTTTCTACTCGAACGAGAAGGCCTCACCTCGTTTCCACTCGATCGAGTCGTGCTTTACTCGATCGAATCCCTGGAGCACCTCCTTTCGGTCTGGTTTGGGGAAGTCGGTTATACGTGCATTCCTGTAAGTTTCAGACTCTCTCTAGTTTGCAATTCTTTTACTTTACTTTGTACAATAGGGACATTGTACGGTTTGGTTTGGGGAGCTTTTGCATCCATATCGTGTCTGCATTTCGTTTTACTGCATTTTCGTATGCATTGTTAATCACTCGAAAATTCCAAAAACTTCAAAAATTTCATGTTTATTTTTGCATTTTAGTCGAGTCGGAACAATTTTCTCCTACTCTTCATCTAGTCTCGACTTGACTTGACATGTTGGCAACCTACTTACATATTCTGAGGATTAGAGCTCTTAAACTGGTGACATTTATGACCAGTTCATATAGGATTGTGAGTAGTTACTCCCTCATGTCATCGCATTGCATGTTTATGAAATCTGATTCTTATTGCCTGCACGTACGGGTTCGTGGTCGGTATCACATGTTTGGAGAATGCTTGCAATTTCCTTTTTCTCATTACCCAATTAACTCCACATTCAGCCAAAACTGCCAGTTGACCCTCAATCTACATCCCAAAATTAGCCTACCTTGCGTCGAGCTAGTCTAGTGTTGGTTGTTGAGGTATTTGCTTCATTTGATCAGTTTGGTTTGCATTCTTGCCACGGAGTTGGTATTTGAAGAATTTGGAAATCAAAGTTGAAACTGTTTCCGTGGAAACGTTAGCTGAATATTTTAAAAAGAAAAAAAAAAGAGAAAAAAATAATAAAGAAAAAAGAAAATGGTCTCTATTCCCATGATTTATTCATATCATATGGGGATTCAACAAGAGCTGAATGAGCTAACCAGTTTCGTTTCCACTTCATCCTTTTGGTTCTAGTGAGTTGTCGGCCGAATCATGGCCGTGTACTTCATTATGAGATAAGAAGACGGATTTTGTCATTTGATTAGATCAGGTAGCTAGCTTGACGCCTTACCTCCTCTATTCCATTACTGTTTTTCCCCTTCTTACCCATAACCTCACTTATCCAAATGTTGCGAGTATTCGGCGTGTGATAGTCCTTGAATGGTGGTTGTGCGTGTGTACGGTAACTGAATCTTTTATCATGTTAGTTAGCATTCCATGAACGCGACGGTCATAGTTAGGTGAGCGACTATTTTCTCCTTCTCTCTCTTGCACATAACATGCTTACCCTTTGCTTTGCTGAGAGAAGAGGGACCCGTGAGAGTCCGACATTGATGGTCTGGCAAGGTCGACGGTTCAGTTCGTTTGCATTTGATATCATTGCTGAGTTTGATTGTTGCATTAAATTGGTTCAAGCAGGCGATTTGCGGTAGTCCGGAGTTTATTTGTTCCATTTATTTGTTGAATCCTTTTTGCTTGAGGACAAGCAAAGGTTTGGTTTGGGGAAGTTTGATGCGTGTATTTTATATAGACCTTTTAGGCCATATTTGCACGCATTTCCATGCTTATTTAGTAGTGTTTTACTACGAATATCCCCCGAATAGTCTACTTTAGTTTGTTTTGTAATATTTGCAGGTATGGACCAGAATGACGGAAAACTAGCCATTTTGTAGCTCCTCAAGCATGCACAAGTGACTCAGAAAGGAATCTTGGTGTCTCGGAATGCGTGAAGTCGTGTTGAAGGAATGGAAGAACGAAATCCATGAGCAAAACTCTCATTCGAGGTGTAAAAGCTTTCGATCGACTACTCTATTAATTAGAAGACCTCGATCGAGTAGCCATTCTACTCGATCGAGCTGCTGGCTTTGGACATTTACTCGATCGAGCACGTTGTTTTACTCGATCGAGTGATTTGGACAACGAATTGTACTCGATCGAGAGTTTTCATACTAATGGGCTTCGCGAGATAGTGTATTAAGCAATGGACGCCTTGTAATTTGTTATTCTACTTAAGGGTGAAACTACGTAACAATAGAGATCTTCTCCTTACACTAGACTTAAGACTAGACAACTGAAAGTCCTAGACCTTTAATTAGACTCCTCTAATTAGTTCATTAAATTACATTAAGTTAATGATTTAGGATCTAGTTATCATGCATGCAAATATAAAAGCATAAAAGAAAAGATAAGACCAAAACATCCTTACATTGGGATTTTCGGTTCAATATGGGCACAATAAGAACTCCTTCTTATTGTTCTTGAGCATGAAATTAAGTGGATGATCCTCCAAAAATAACCTCCAAAGTAGAAGGTCTCCTTCTTGTTGCACCCAAGATTAAACCCAAATAATCTTACCTTATTATTAACTAGATAATAAGTAAGATAAATACTACTAATATTATAGTATTACTACACTAGTAATATGTAGAGAATATTAGTATATATATGAGAGTTTAGAGAGAAGTTGGAGGTTTTAGAAAGAAGAAGAAAATAAGCAAAATGAAGTGATACAAAATTGAACAACAATTGTTCAAATGTCAAGCCATATGGCCGGTCACTTTGAGCAATTTATGGCTCTTATTTTTCTTCTTTTACTCACATGCAAAAGACTTTGAGTGTTGGTAGTAATTGTGATGATGATTGTGTCATAACAATTCATTATCATGTGATGGAGTGTAGAATTGGTAGAGTAAAATAACTAATGATTTTACCTACTCAAAACCGGTCCACTTGTGTCCATAATGGACCATTTTGATTTTTGATATTTGTCTCACAAATACTTATTAATCATATGCTTAATTATCTTGTATAATTAAGTGTTAATTTGATCATATAACAATTATATGACTCAAATTAATAAACAATATGTACTTAACTTTTAAGTGATATTTTACCATTATATCAATATATAATGGGTCCCACAATGCCCAGTTAATTTATTTTACAACTCCTTGTAAATATAATTAACTAATTACCTCTACCTCAAAATATATGCATAACCTCAACTAATTTAATGAATTAACGATTAATCATTAAATTAAATCTTATTTAATCGTATTAAAATAAGACGTAAAATTTATTCAGTCAGTTATCGTATAATTGACTAATAAACTTAAGTGGAATGAGTTCGCAACTCAATTTCCAATAAATAACTCTTGTAACTAAACGTACATATCAAATATATGTAATGCTCTAATTAAACTGTATCGAATACAAATAATTAGTATTTTATTTGGGTCTCATCCTATAGGTGTGACCTAAAGGGATCAGTTGATTACCGCCGTCATACGACAATAACGTCAAACTCTAGTCAGCCAAGCGTTACCGATTTACGTTAATCAACTGACGTGGAGTATCAAACTATACTAATCATGCCACGTATATTCCAAATGAGATTTATTATATAAATGCACTATTGTGGAGGACACTTACTCCAACAATCTCCCACTTGTCCGATACAAGTTTTGCATGTAGCAACACTATTGCGGAGGACTCCTCCTCCTACAATTTCTCCCACTTGTCTCGACAAGTTGTGTGCTACCGATTCTCTTGTCTCTTTTGCGTCACATCCTCCCACTCATTGCAAGGTGTCTTACAGGTCGCACTTGCAATTGAAGTTATAAATAGAGTGGTTTTCTCGATCTGGGAGAGTAACTGTCTGACCGGAAAATCTACCAGAGATCTCTTCCGAGCGTGGCCACGCATTTCCTGTTACTACTCCTCGAGTGGCCCGAAGATGTTAATACCCAACGTGGGTGGACAATTCCTGTTGACCCATCTTACACTGTATGATGCAGATCACCATGACCCAGAAGATGTCCATCGGCCTCCTTTCACGGCACGACCTAGGACAAAACCAAAGTCAATCGGAAACTACACCGACTCAGGTAAATGGTCGCCAGTCTAAAGAATCGACTCATAGGAATAAAATAGAAATCCCCGCCACGACCAGGCTTCAACAATTTTGATAAGGGACTCTATTATGGTCACTGCCCGACAGAGTGTCTCCACAGTCTGTCTATGTAAACGACCAGTCATCTCCATGACCCCATGGTGCTGAACCAACCATCGATCGACTTACAATCTAGTCACTTCGCGACGTCACCTCAAATGAGTGACTAGGGACAAAACACTAAGTTCATCCTGTTCACTTGAATTGGGTTCAACTTTTCTTTCAACCAATTCGGATAAACAAAGTATTAAAATTTAGTCAAACTAAATAAAATAGTTTTTAATGAAACTCTAACAATGAATGCGATTATCAAATATTTGGAAAAATTGATACGCTATCAATAATTTCATATCTCATAATCTCTAGCAATTCAGGTATATATTTCAATCCCATTGAAATGACATGACTATCAGGTTCAGCCTGCAAAATGCATGGCTAATGGATTAGCAATACTTGCATCTTTCCCATCGTTCTGATTGCTATTTCTCTTTGTCTACGTAATCTCATATTACATAAAACTTTATGAGTACGCGTCTAGGTTTGAATCTAGACTTAGGACTCTTGGCCTAAATGTAGCTCCCACTGTTTTACCAGTATCATGGGATATGATATACAACTACAGGAACTACTTCTAGTCCCTCCAATACAGTCCAATCCAAGCTACCTTCATATGCATCATCATATGACGCAATGTACTCCATTTCCGTTGTGAAATCCGCAATGATAAACTGCCTGGAACATTTCCAGTGGATACGTGACATTTATATTTTAAAATGTCACTCCTACTTGGAACCTTTCCAATAGTCTTTTCTGCTTGGAACTCTTCCAACAGATAAATCTTCTATAAAACACAGCCAGCTCGTGATTTCAAATTACTTTGATCAGTTTGGAAACTGAAGTCTGTGTAAACTCTTACACACAACTCACTATAAACTCCAAACGTATGAAACATATCTTTAGTCCCTCACAAGTACTTAAGGATGTTCTTTATGGCTATCAAGTGACTCTCACTTGGATTTAATTGCAAATGATTTGTCATACTCAAAGCATGCGAAATCTCGGATTGAGTATACATCACAGCGTATATAATTGATCCCGCAGCGGAAGCAAAAGGAATCAATTATGATGTGTTCAACTTCCTTGAACTCGTCAAAGATCTTATCAATATAAGAATTTTGACTCAATGCTAATATCCTTTTAGATTTATCTCCATAAATCCAGATATCTAAAAAATGTATTCTACTTCTCCAAAATCTTCCATCATCTAAAATGATCAATATGTCTCCACATATAAGACTGATGAAAACCATATTAATCCCACTAAACTTCATGTATAAACATAATTCCTCGAGATATCGAGAAATATTTTGCAACATGATTGACACACTAATTCCAACTCTTTAGTGCTTACTTAAGACATACTCTTAAGCTTGCAATAGGATCTACGAACCCACAGGTGAATATAAAATATACTACCTCTTCTAGAATCGTATTCAAGAAGGTGGTTCTTGAGATCCAGTTGACATCATACTATTATGATATGCTGTAATCGCTAAGTATATTCGAATGGATCGAAGAAATAAGGTTGGTGCAAAACTCTTTGCCTACCAATTTATCTTTTGAAACATTTTAATGTTCATCCATGCAAATTTCGATCTTAAAAATCAATTTATATTGAAGAGGTCGTACTTCTTCAAGTAAAATTTATCAGGTCACATACCTGACCATCATGCATGGAGTCAATTACAAATCACATGACTCTAAGCCATAACAAGAAGTTAGGACTAGAAACAGTCTTTTATAAGTCACAGATTAGAATTCATCGCTATTAAGGAGTGATAAAATTCCACCTGACCTCCTAGGTTCCGAAGAAACAACTACTGAACAAGTAATGAGGAAAACTTTTTTCCGGACCATATGCTCAGTTTGTGGCTCTTGAAACATTTTCTCCCACTCTGTCTTATCAAGAAATAATCGTATTTTTTATTGAAAGACAGCATTACGAGTCACAAACGCTTTGTTCTCGTGGTCAATGTGGGATTACTGAGCACTTGTTTCATTCAAATAACTTATAAATTAGGTACGCTACCTACCCATATCGTATATGGAATGAAATCATACTGTTTTAAATGTGTTTTAATATGGTGGGAAAAGAAATAGCAGACAAAAATATTAAGATCCCAAGGTTAGTCAAATGGCTCATTTTGACTTGACAAAGACAAAACCATATCGTATAAGGTTCTGTATCTCTATTCAACAATACCTTATCTCATAATGTATGTTAGAGAAGTTAACTCGTGAAACTATTTCACAATACTTTTTGTGAAAATCAAAGTCAATACTTAGATATTTACATTTACGATTTACTCGTAAGTCCTTGTCTAATACTCTTGGTGATTAACTACTTCACGTTGAAGCTCTTTGAACTTTTCAAAGATTTCTCATAGCACCTCATTAAGTAGAATCAATTGTAATATCTACTTAAATCGTTGGTAAATAAAGTGAAATAGTCATAATCATCTCTGGTTGTGTTTGTTATTGGACCACGCATATTCAAATGTAATAGGGCCAATAACTCACTAGTTCGATTTCCTTTTAAATAAAAAGGGGACGAATCATCTTGCCTTGAATACAAGATTCGCACACACCATAAGATTCAAAATCAGATGGTTTAGGGATAGTTGTCAATACTAGCCTTTTAATGTGCTACACAATCTAGAATTAAGATTAGATTAGGGTTACCAATTTTGAGCCTTTACAATCTATGTGACAAGTAATTACTAGTTTAGGTCAAGAATATAATTACCTTTGATTGGTATGGGATAACCATTTACCAAGTATAGGCATAAAAAGATACAACGCTTGTTGTATTCACAAAAGTGAAACACTTGTGTCGCACACAAAAGTGGATACTATATTCTTTATTTAGAGGTCATGTACATAATAACGTTTATTAAAGTATACCTCTAAATCCAAAACTAGATTGATCACATTATAACTTTTATATGTTTCTATAGAAATAAAACTACAATAGTTATATTTCCCTTGTAGGTCGACATTTAATCATGGTTACTCGTCGCACGAATCATTATTATATGCATCGAATACATTGATGAAAACCATAATAGGTATCTAATACCCAAAAATTGCATTTAGCAAATAAATGTCGATCATATAGATATTATGGGTAAAAATAGTACACCCAATTTCTAACTCTTTAGAAAACTCGGGGAAGATTCTTTTCTTGTGTCCTACACTGTAAAATAGAATCGTCAAAAGTTGGGTTCGACAACTTGCTTGGGTTTTGACTTTACTATTCAAAATAGTCTTGCCTTTTTCCCTTGCCTTGTGTCAAAGTCTAGCCAACCTACTCTTGAACCTCGTCTTAACAATTAAGAATATAAACATCATTCTTAGTGCTCCCACTCACTTTCATGAATCTCTACATAGACAAGTATATTAGAATTATTGTGAAGACTATTCTTCATTTCATTCATGGTTTTTCCTTCAAAAGGATAAAACTTTCATGAAGTGTCTACGGTTGATGGTTATTCATGATTTCAAATAAATCGATTAACCTAGTCGTCCCAACTGAATTGGCCTCTTTTGAGGTAAGCCTCGATAAGGAGCATTATGATGACATACCAAAATACAAATATTTTCTTTGGAGCAAAAATTTGATGTACCATTGTTATAAGAAGGCGTCACTAAATATTCAAAACGCTTTTGACTAAGTGTGACTTATTCATTTACTCTTCATAAGAGACATTTGCAATGGTGAATATGAGGATCAAAAGATAAAATTCATTTTGTCTTTAGCTACGGTGGTTTAAACGGAGATCGCAATCAAAAATGCTACCGTATAAAATAATGGAAACTCCTTTCCACGATTGAACGGATTTACAAGTTCGTAGAAGAAAAATAATTGTCATTGCGCGAATGAAAATAAATATCAACAGAAAATAAACATTCATTGCTTATATATAATTCACTTGTAAAACAATTTTAAACAAGTCACTCATATAATGACCCCTCACGAAATTATATAAATGATTCCAAGACCCATCATTAGACAAAAATAGCCATCGTATGCTACCTTTATCTAAAAATGGTAAGTCAACTAAATTATATAAATGATTCCAAGACCCATCATTAGACACTTAGAACTCTTGGTTGACGGATTTCAACTAAATCCATCTCCTGGGGGGGGGGGGGCGTGGGGTGCGTTTGATCCCTGTGGGTGGTGGTGGGTGGGGTGGGTGGATTCCCAATATAACGCTTATCTCGTTGAGTCCAATCCAATTTTCGCTTGTGATCGCATCACCTTACTTACCCGAGGTAAAAAGGGACCCACGAGCGTGGTAGCCCTAATGAACACGGGGTTCATAGGTGTTACTAATTGGTAAGGCTAAATCTCAATTTTTTTTAAGTTATGTGCGAGGTCTTGTCAATTTTGTTATTAATTCCCTATAAGCGAACTAAGTCGGTGATTTTTGAATAACTTTGAATTGACAATCGAGAAATAAAGATGCATGTTGGCGATTTTGGCATGAGCGGAAAAATAAAGCAAGCAAATAATAAATCCTAGTATGGCCACCTAGCTAATCTAATTAACTAGTAGATTACACAATCGGAAACCAACTCCTTGGCCCCTTGCCTCTTCATGGCACCGTCTTTTGGAACACCGACTTCGGGAATCTCCGTCTTCATAATAATTAATTACAAAAAGATACAAATAAAATTCCTATTATACATTTGATCTAAAAATGAAATTAAATTATTACAAACGGCGATTCGAGATCGCAAATAAAGTTACAACCGAATCGGTATTCCCTTACATTACGAGTAATACCGATTAAAATAATCTAGGCCATACTAGGTACAACTTGCATTAAAAATTAAATAAATGACATTCATTCATTCAAAAATAACATCATAAATAAAATGCTGTAAAAATCATGCCAAAATCGCCCTTAACACTTATCATGAAGCAATGGGTAATGAAGCAAGGAAGACTCGTTGTTCACACCAGTAGTTACAATGCAACAATGGGCAATGAAGCAAGGAAGACTCATTGTTCACACAAGGAGTTACAATGCAAACAATGGGTAATAAAGCAAGGAAGACTCATGGTTTACTCAAGGAGTTACAATGCAAACAATGGGTAATGAAGCAAGGAAGACTCATTGTTCACACAAGGAGTTACAATGCAACAATGGGTAATGAAGGAAGGAAGACACATTGTTCAGACAAGGAGTTACAATGCAAACAATGGGTAATGAAGCAAGGAAGACTCAATTTTCACTCAAGGATTTACAATGCAAACAATGGGTAATGAA
>JAIUZE010013850.1:0-19700 GCA_022085475.1 Heliosperma pusillum
AGCCACCACCAACCTTCGGGCATTGACTACACCTCCCACCGAGATGGGAAATGGGTTAGATTATGCATACTTTGTTCAGCTCAACTGGTTTCGCGCTTCTCACCCCCATATGATTTGGAGGATTGCTGGCCGTGATTCGGTCAAGTTGACCGCCGAGTTAGAGCAAATTCCATTTCTTCGGCAGCGACCTCCACTTCAAGAGGGTGAGGCTATCTTACCTCGACCTACCTACTACCTTCCTGTTGGGGATATTACTCCCATTGACCTCCCTGTTCAGCTTAGAACCAGCCGCCCTAAGGTTGGATCATCCTATCAATCGACCCATGCTAAGGGCGATGTAGCCGCCATGTTTGAAGCTTTAACATTGTCCGTCAATAGAATTCAGTCCGACCAACAGCTTGCTTTGCACCCCATATATGACCACTTTGCTAGGCAAGGTGTGATTAGACCCGAGGGCCCCCACCCGTCTTTTTATACTTGGCCCGAGGGGAGGTATGGTGCTGCTTATGGTGCAGGTGTGCCGCGAACCGGACCTGATTATTGTGGAACCGACTATGGCGTCGAGAGGTTTGGAGGGTATGGAGGTGATTTTCCTGATCACCAGGTGGAAGAGTATCAGACCTTTGGAGCCAGCAACCCAACCGAGATCTTTCCTTCTCGTGGTAGTTATCATTCTGCAGATGATACCTACTATGCAGATGCTTCTGGATCCGCACCCGAGCCACCTCCTTCTGAGAGGAGAGGCCGTGGCTGGTGGCCTTTGTGATTTGATGATGAGCTCCCCTTGTTTATACTAGCTTGGGGGAGGCTAGCCATTTTGTAAGAATTTTCTTTCTTTCCGTTCTTTCTTTTGCATTTTTAGTTTTCTTTTTAAGCCCCTTTTCCCAGTAGAATTTCATATCGTTTTTCTGTTCCATGTGCTATCAGCCGTTTTTCGGTTTGTTTCTATTATAATTGCATGCACATTGAGGACAATGTGAAGTTTTAGCTTGGGGGAGGATTTGCATTTAGGAACTGCATTTAGGATTGCATTTAGATTTTTAGTTTTCTTTTTAGTTTCTTTTCTTTTAATTTTCTTAGTTTCTTTTTAGTTGTTATTAATAAAAAAAAAAAAGAAAAAAAACAAAAAACACAAAAAAACACAAAAAGAAAAGATCATTTCCATCTTGCATTTCTCATTTTATAGTTTTTATAAGCTGATGTTTCGTTTTATTATGAGGAATTGTGCATTCATGGGGATGTCTTGTACACAGTAGGTAGGAAATTGCATTTGGACTTAATTAAGCTTGATCTTGACTTTGGCAAGCTACTCATATTGTAAGGTAGAGCCTCCAGTGGTCGGTACATCTGAACCCGATCCCAGTTTAGGAGTGAGTAGTTTCTCCTTATAGTCTGTGTTACATCAAAACGCATAAGTATGGTTTTTATTCCATTTTTTATAAGTATTACTATCATGATCTACATTTTGAAGCCATTCAATCTCTTGTTCACATTTCGCAAAAACACCCTTCTTTCTAGCTACATTATAACTTTGCCTACCCTTGTTGAGCTAGTAACCAACTATATGTGTAGGGGTGTTCTATGATTTTGCGATGTTATGATAATGCCACCATTTGGTGAGATTTTGTCTCGGGATTACTGATTCCCGGTTTTTGACGTGAAAAAGAAAAAGAGAAAAAAAAAGAGCTTTGAAAAATTATGGAAAAAGAAAAATGAAAAAAATGAAAAAGAAAAGCTCGAAAAAAAAAGAGAAAAAAAAAGGAAAAAAGAAAAAGAGGAAAAACGCTTCCATGAAATGAATGAAAAGAAAGAAAATTATGGGAAGTCGTAACTTGATTCTAATGTTTAATAAGCCAATATGCTGCTTCTGGCTTTGACTTTTGTTGATGGGAATTGGTATGATTTGGATTAAGTATCCACTACACATTTGGTTATTACTAGCTTGACTCTAAGCTCCACATGACCAAAATCGTTTGTCCACTTTCTTACCAAAATTTCCCAAGCCTCTTCTTTACTTTACTAGTGCTTCTTACGTTATATTTTGATCATGATTAGTTTTACTTAATGATTTTGGATTGTCTACCATACTAGATTGCGGGCACATTCTTATAAGTTGTAGATAGGTGAGTGTCACTTCAAATTTGAACCAATATTTCCTATTTTACAAAAATTTGAGTGATGAGTGTACCGTGAGAGTCAATTGTCAAAAAGATCATGCAAGAGCTGAAAAGGTCCAAAGAGTATTTTCTATGCTGCGCCGTTATGTAAATCTCAACCATGATTCGCACTTTCCTTCGCCCTTGTTGCTGCGGGCTTATGATTCATCTACTTATTAAGAGCTTACTTTTTGAGATTTGTATGATAGATTGATCATTGTTAGCTACCCTTGTCCTAGTTATGATTGTTATATTTGTTTGAGGACAAGCAAGGGTTTAGCTTGGGGGAGTTTGATAAGTAATATTTTGTACTGATTTATCCCCCGTTTTAGCTCAATTTCCATACGATTTATGCACTTTGTTAAGTGATTAACGAGCTAATATTGCTATTCTAGTTGTTTTGCGTGTTTTGACTCGTTTTATAGGAAATGAAGCGGTTTTGCTATATTTTCCTACTTTATGGAGCAAAGACACTAGGATACGAGTTTTCAAGGAATTGATGATAGCCAGTTCACGATTTGATTACGATTTCGCTACATCTTTCCTCGAATGGACTCAATTTGGATTTTGGCTTTGAACTTTGAAAGGAAAACTCAACCCAAGTCAAGAGAAGATCAGCCCAAGCCCAATTCCGTAGTGCATTGACCAAAGACTAAGGCATAGGATTCTGTGCCTCAGATGAAAAGACGGAAAATTTCAATTACACAAAAACCCGATCGGATTGCTCAATACCCGATCGGGTATTTCTGCAAGAAGACGTTACTTGGCTCTTTTTCAATCCGAGCTTAAATGGGTGGTTTAATGCTTTGACTAGGGTACGAATTTGCACGAAGGATCAGCAGCCATGCAGCCTTATAAAAGCCAATGATCATCACACACAATAAGCATCCAATGATCTATTATCATCTTTACATATCTTTTAGCACACTTTCTTACAAGTTTTTATAGTTTTCTTAGTATTTCTCTAGTGTTTACGTAGCTTTTGTTATTGGATATTTGTTCTTACTTTCGTTCTTATATACTCATATTCCAATTCGGTAATTCTCTAATCTTGATTTACTTATGCAAATTTAATCATCATGAATTATAATCTCACTAGTATCATTTTCATAATACTGTTATTATTAGGAAATCAATCTAAAATTAATCTAGTTAAAACCAAAGTATTTTTTAGCATGTCACCTTTTAATTTACCTAATCAAATAATCCTAAAAATTGTCATTAGAATCATTGTTAACATAATCACCATAATCACTTTAGTATTTATATTTCATAGTTTAATTTCATACATCTTTTTCTTGCTAATTTACTTAATCACATAATCATATAAATTAGATTAATTCTAATATTGTAAAATTATCATTGCGTAAATAAAATAAATAGAGTTGTAATATTTGAAATGATTTACGAGTTAAATGAATTAAAAGAAGAGTAGTTACCAATTGAACCGTCTAAATTGTTTCTTCCTTTGGTCGTGTCCAATTCTATAACTTTGTTTCGTGGCCATAAGCAATTGTTTGTATTAGTCATTTCTATCTTTATAACGAGAGTTGGGATAGGAATTAGGACTACCAATAGGGGTTTAGTGACTTAACCATGCTGAAAGGACGTTAGGACCCACTAAAAGGTCGGTACGAATCCGGAAGGAATATACCGTTACAAGGCCTAGACAATCATAGTAATTCTAATATCGGTATCTATGAGACTTTTAATTAGTTTTACATGTATTTCTCTTTCACTATTTCAATTTGATTAAATAGTTTACTTTATCGTTTTAGATAGTTTATTTTATTGTCATTTTATTTCTATTATTAGATAGTTTACTTTATCGTTATCTAGATAGTTTATTTTATCGTCTTTTTATTTCCGTTCCTAGATAGTTTATATTATTGTTATTCTCTAGTTTAATAGTTTAGTTAGTTAGACTTTCAATATTGTCATTTAAATACCGTCTTTAGATAGAATTTAGTTGTTGATATTCAGATCTGAGGGTTTCCCCGATCGGGTACGTGACAACCCGATCGGGTATGTCTTCTGTTCTTGGTTTTTATTTTGCAATTTACATATTTGTTCTTTACATATCGTCATTTATATACTTGTCATTTTATTTTATGTTAATAGTTTAGACAAACAACTCAAGTGACTCGATTCTAAATGTAAACCAATCCATAGCAATTCATAAGTAACACGTACTCCCTGAGGATCGACACCCTACTTCCCTAATTACATTCCTTATGTTGTTAGCTTAGTCTGGGTAAATTATTTTTGTTTCGGGACTCCGACAGAACCAATCATATATCATTATATTAGTTAAATTGGTAGGTAATTTTTTGTTTCCAAGCTAATGACTAGGTGACTGACTTCATATGGTTATCATTTATTTGGGTTATGCTATATATATATATACCATAAACATGTGTATGTTACAACTCACTTAATTACAATCAAATTATGATTAAAAAAAGTTAAAAGATAGTACGTTGAAGAAAAATGGAGTTTCTAAGTTCTTTGAAGTCAATCTTGTTCCTTGCTCTAATAATAACATCAAGTTTGTTATTTCCCTATTCGTACTTTATGCATTATCTTTATTAGCTTTAAATTATCGCAAAAAAGTATATAATTATCTGCAACATTAAAATTTAAATGGACAAAACATTACATTCTTTGTTCGTTGTCTATCAAATTAACGTGGCTTAATTTAGCATTTATATTTTTAGAAAAGTAATTTGTTCAACAAAATAAAAAAAATTACCCAAAACTTTTGTTATTTTCTAATTTAATAATATTTTATCTTTTGTATAACTTATACATGGTTATTAGAAAATTACCGAACGATTTAAATATCCATTTGTCACATGTTAATCTTTTTTATTTCTAAGTACTATATATTTACATGTTTTGCCATCTTAATTTTTATTATTTTATTAGTTAAATAATAAATGTTTAAAAATGTATTATATTATTGCAGGCTTATCTTTTTGTTTTAGTGAAGTGGATTCGAGCTCGTCGAATGGTGTTGTCGGAGCAAAGGCAAATATTATTAAGAATGATATAGTAGTCATTTAAGCTTGTAAAACAACTCCTGAATGTAATAGTTACTCGATTAAAATGTGTAACCCCGCAAGACGATGTTTTGGCCGTTGCTTGCAAGGATATTGTAGTTGTACTGGTGTATGTGGTATCACTAATTAATTTATTTAATACATTTCATTAAATAAATAAAATATACAATTGGCTATATGTGTATGCATATTAATATATTTTAGCAGTAATGACTTAATTTACTTATAGATTTGCTCCACTATTTTCTAGATAGAAAAAATAAATATCCTTATTTCACCGTTGATTTTTTATTACTATAACTGAAATTAATTAATCCATTAAAATTATACGGTAAACATCCATAAATAAACTTATCTTAATGTACAACTAAGTTAAATTATGGACATCCCGTGTGTATTCGCACGCGGCGATCACCATAGAAGTGCGACTAATAAAATTAGCGTCATATAATTTTCAACAAACACTCATTCAATAGTCGTATACTTTTCTTAAATCTACTTTCATTAGGCACCTTGGGGAAACATTATTCCTAGTGTACAATAGAACTAGGTCATGACTAATAAAAATATTCCTAAAAGTACTCCTCCCCTTAATAAAATAACATTGAGAAGGATTAATAATCTGAGTAAGGAATACACTCATAGTAAGGAATACACTCATGCTAATAATTTTAGAAATCACCTTGTATAAGGTATTGCAACAAGCAAACGGCCTAAACTGACTAACAGAAGTAGGACTATCAACTTTCAGGATCAAAACCTGACTAGTGCAATTGAGTTGCTTAAGAAGTCTGCCATGTCTAAACAAGTTTATCACTATTTCACAAACATTATCCTTAATAAAGATTCAACTAGCCTTGAAAAAAACAGCTTGTAAACCAAAGGCATGGGGCTTTTCTCATCCAGTATAAACACAGGCGCCTAATATTCTCCATAATAGGTATCCTACATAAACTATCCTATAAAAATCAGCCACCACCTTATCCTTAGTGACAACATTCCTATGAAAGTCAGATGTTGGAGCACTAGTCCAAAACAAATCCTTAGAAAAGTCCACACAAACCCATAAGACCTCATCAGGACCCTTAGACTCAACACCCATTCTATCCTTTATCTCTAACATGTTATTGTAAACATGTCTATCTATGTCTAATAACTTGATGAAATATATTAGTATTAGAGTCATCATCCTTTGCCAAAGCACATTTAGCCTTTTGCCTCTAAAACTCATCTCTACAATCTGCCAACAGATATTAGGTATCCTTTAATTGTCACTCTATTTCCTTGAGATCATGATTGGAACAGTCATTCTAATATTGGATTTGGCAAACATTTAGCAATTTATAGGCAACATCTGCATTCCTCTCAATATGAGAATAAAGACCCCTGTTTAAATTTTTAAGAGTAGGCTCTAAATGTTTAAGTTTCTTAACCACGTTGAACATGTCATAGCCATCAACCTAAATTTTCCACCCGTCCTATACTATAACATTAAACTCTACCACTTTGGTCCAGATATTGAAAAACTTAAAAGGTTTCTTAACACTAACAACAACGTATTTTTTTTGCAAGTGTTTGACAACAAATAAGTTACATGAATTGAAAAGCTAGCTACCTAGGATATCATTTGAGAAATTAGATGAAGTGAAAAGCTAGCTATCTGATGCTTTTTATCTTCATTTTTTACCCCTTTAATCTTTAATAATAAATAAATATTGCATCCCCTTACTTCATTTCAACAAACATCAGTTACCTTTTTTAGCAAGTTTACCCAACATTTTTTATAATATCAGTTACCTTATCAGTTCCTAATTTCAGCTACTTTTTCAAATGTTAGTTAGGTTTTCAATTTTCAATTATCTTTTCCTTTTTTAGCTATTTACCAAACAAAGCCTAAACATTATTTGTTTTATATAATCTTCAAAATAAGTTAATAAATGATAATAACATCAGACTTTTATTCAAAATGGTTCCAATAAAAGAAAAAACTAATACACGAATCACTTATTTGAGGTAATATATCCTCGTGAACCTATAGATACTCCAGATTGCGATTTTCTGGATTGCAAGCAATGAATAAAATATCATACTAGCTATTTTCATAAATATATCATTATATTAGTTAAATTGGTAGGCAATTTTTTGTTTCCAAGCTAATGACTAGGTGAATGACTGCATATGGTTACCATATATTTGGGTTATGCTATATATATATATATACCATAGACATGTGTATGTTACAACTCACTTAATTACAATCAAATTATAATCAAAAAAAGTTAATAGATAGTACGTTAAAGAAAAATGGAGTTTCCAAGTTCTTTGAAGTCAACCTTGTTCCTTGCTCTAATAATAACATCAAGTTTGTTATTTTCCTAATCGTACTTTATGCATTATCTTTATAAGCTTTAATTTGTCACAAAAAAGTATATATTTATCAGCAACATTAAAATTTAAATGGACAAAACATTGCATTCTTTGTTCGCTGTCTTTCAAATTGACGTGGCTTAATTTAGCATTAATATTTTTAGAAAAGTAATTTGTTCAACAAAATAAAAAAAATTACCCAAAACTTTTGTTATTTTCTAATTTAATAATTTTTTATCTTTTGTATAACTTATACATGGTTATTAGAAAATTAGCCAACGATTTTAGTATCCATTTGTCACATGTTAATATTTTTTTTTCTCAGAACTATATATTTACATGTTTTGCCATCTTAATTTTTATTATTTTATTACTTAAATAATAAATGTTTAAAAATGTATTATATTATTGCAGGCTTATCTTTTTGTTTTAGTGAAGTGGATTCGAGCTCGTCGAATGGTGTTGTCGGAGCAAAGGCAAATATTATTAAGAATGATATAGTAGTCATTCAAGCTTGTAAAACAACTCCTGAATGTAGAAGTTACTCGATTAAAATGTGTAACCCCGCAAGACGATGTTTCGGCCGTTGCTTGGAAGGATATTGTAGTTGTACTGGTGTATGTGGTATTACTAATTAATTTATTTAATACATTTCATTAAATAAATAAAATATATAATTGGCTATATGTGTATGCATATTAATATATTTTAGCAGTAATGACTTAATTTACTTATAGATTTGCTCCACTATTTTCTAGATAGAAAAAATAAATATCCTTATTTCACCGTTGATTTTTTATTACTATAACTGAAATTAAATAATCCATTAAAATTATACGGTAAACATCCATAAATAAACTTATCTTGATGTACAACTAAGTTAAATTATAAACATCCCGTGTGTATTCGCACGCGGCGATCACCATAGAAGTGCGACTAATAAAAATAGAGTCATATACTTTTCAACAAACACTCATTCAATAGAGTTATATACTTTTCTTAAATCTACTTTCATCAGGCACCTTGAGGAAACATTATTCCTAATGTACAATAGAACTAGTTCATGAGTAATAAAAATATTCCTAAAAGTACTCCTCCCCTTAATAAAATAACATTGAGAAGGATTAATAATCTGAGTAAGGAATACACTCATGCTAATAATTTTAGAAATCACCTTGTATAAGGTATTGCAACAAGCAATAGGCCTAAACTGACTAACAGAAGTAGGACTATCAACTTTAAGGATCAAAACGAGACTAGTGCAATTGAGTTGCTTAAGAAGTCTGCCATGTCTAAACAAGTTTATTACTATTTCACAAACATTATCCTTAATACAGATTCAACTAGCCTTGAAAAAAAAAGCTTGTTTACCATCGGCACGGGGCTTTTCTCATCCAGTATAAACACAGGCGCCTAATATTGTCCATAATAGGTATCCTACACAATCTATCCTATACAAAATCAGCCACCACCTTACCCTTAGTGAAAACATTCCTATGAAAGTCAGATGTTGGAGCACTAGTCCAAAACAAATCCTTATAAGAGTCCACAAAACCCCATAAGACCTCTTCAAGACCCTTACACTCAACACCCATTCTATCCTTTATCTCTAACATGTTATTGTAAACTTGTCTATCTTTGTCTAAAAACTTGATGAAATATATTAGTATTAGATTCATCATCCTTTGCCAATACACATTTAGCATTTTGCCTCTAAAACTCATCTCTAGAATCTGCCAACAGATGATAGGTATCCTTTAATTGTCTCTCTATATCCTTGAGCTCATGATTGGAACAGTCATTCTGATGATGGATTTGGCAATCATTAAGCAATTTATAGGCAACATCTGTATTCCTCTCAATATGAGAATAGAGACCCCTGTTTAAATTTTTAAGAGTAGGCTTCAAATGTTTAAGTTTCTTAACCACGTTGAACATGTTATAGCCATCAACCTAAATTTTCCACCTGTCCTAAACTATAACATTAAACTCTACCACTTTGGTCCAGATATTGAAAAACTTAAAAGGTTTCTTAACACTAACAACAACGTATTTTTTTTGCAAGTGTTTGACAACAAATAAGTTACATGAATTGAAAAGCTAGCTACCTAGGATATCATTTGAGAAATTAGATGAAGTGAAAAGCTAGCTATCTGATGCTTTTTATCTTCATTTTTACCCCTTTAATCTTTAATAATAAATAACTATTGCATCCCCTTACGTCATTTCAACAAACATCAGTTACCCTTTTCAGCAAGTTTACCCAACATTTTTTATAGTATCAGTTACCTTATGAGTTCCTAATTTCAGCTACATCAGTGAATATTTGTAGGATTTTAACCCCCAATTTAGCTCGGTTTTGTATGTCTTTTTTTGTTTGTTAGGCCATTTTGTGAGCTAATATCGTCTTCTAGGCGAATTCATGTGTTCTAACCTGTTTTGTAGGGAAAGTGACGTTTCTACGCTTTTTTTATCAATCAGTTGGGCGAAAGAAATCATCGATTTACATCAAACCCTATCAACAAACCCGACTCAAGAGGTCAAGGGGGATGTTGAAAGTCAAGTCATATGCAAGGGGAGATGAAACGAGAGTCAAAGCTTCCAGATGACAACTTACCCGATCGGGTAAGTGTGTACCCGATCGGGGATCCTTGCTGATCCGCAGTTTTGCTTCGACTTCCTCATTTTTGTCCTATATGTTGAATGCTCGACCCCTTCCCCACGAAACTCTAATGCTATATAAAGAGAGCTCCAGCCCCTCTTCTCAACACACAATCACACATCTCTCATCTTACATCTCTACATCTCTTCTACATTTCTCTTTACAAAACCTAGTTTAGGAGGAAGGGAGAACTAGCCTCTCTTCTCTCATGTTCTTCTTCTTCTTCTTTAGTCTTTAGTTCTTAGTTTATTTCTGTCCTTTTCATATTAAAACATTAGCTTAGATCAATAAGAATTTCAATCTTTGTAGTCTACTTTGTTGGGTACAAGTGTTGTAATTCAAGGAACGATTATTCTATGCAAGGGATTTCTATTATTGTTATCGCTTTAGTTGTTGATCGTCACCTAGGTACTTCTATTCTATCCTTTGTTTAATATCTTTATTGTTTTCCATTTGATTTTTATTCGCTTTACATATTATCTTAGATTCATTTTCATGTTGTTATAATCGTAATTTCATTTCTTAGATTATCAAATAGCGTCGTTATTATCGCCACATAGAGAGTCTTAAATTATTGTTCTAATCAACTAAACATGTCTATCCTAGTTTTCATTATCACTATCATCTTAGACATAAACATTATCATGAGTGAGTAGTCACCTTTCTAGGGTGTAGGGTAGCCATGTTAGATTGATTAAAAGATGATAATTGGATAAAAGAAATTTTGCTTTTAAAACATTGTGTCTATGCATGTTTGGACTTTAGCGATAGTTGACGATTCCTGATCAAAATCATTGACTAGTATGGAATTCTTTTCCAAGGCAGAGATACGAGAATTGAATAGACAAAGCATGACATGGTGGATTAAGACCTAGTAAATTGCCTAAAAGCCTGCTAGATCATCTCATCTATGATTGTAATGAACAAATCATTCTTACGAACTCACAATGAATTATTCGCATATCCTAAATCCAGTTTCATCAATATGTCAATCTACATGTGTGAACCTACTTCCCTAGATGCTTCTCATTATTGTTAATTCATCTTTTGCTTTATTGCTTTTATCTTCAATTGTTTTTATTTTATTTTCATTTATGCCTTTTGTTAGTTTAAGACATCATAATCCCAAAACCCAGAAACTCGTTAGATAAAACTCAATTGTGAGACGATTCACAATCCATAGGAAGCACCATCTCCCTGAGGATCGACCCCTACTTCCCTAATTACATTAATTTGTTATTAGCCTAGTCTGGGTAAATTATCTTTGTATCAGGCTCGCGACAGGCCGGATCAAATTTTGGCGCCGTTGCCGGGGAGCACGGTCTAGTTTTCCTTTTTCTTGTGATTTTTATCGCAATTAGTTTTATCTAGTCTTTAGAAACCCAAATTCCTTTAGACCTCTCTTGATTTTTCATCTTAGCTTTCCAATCTTATGCCCAGATCTTCTAGACTAGGGACCCCTATCTCTTTAGACCCCAAACTAGAAAGGACTCTGCGTAGGAAACTAAAGCTATTCAACGAAATCTCAAAAGCTTCTGATACTTCAAGTTTAGATCGTATTCGTGAGAAATACTCGGATATCTTATCTAATCTCGAAGGAGAAGAAGATCCATTCTCATCTCCATTTCCAAAAACCAATCAACTTTATACCAACACTCCATCTTCATCTTCACAAAAGAAAATGGTTCGACTTTCGGACCATTCCAAACCCACTGCAGATACACTTCCAAGGGGTATCGCTACACCCCAAATCACGTACAGCCCAAAACTTTGAAATAAAACCTGCCTTCATCAATTTAATAGAAAGAAGTAAATTTAGTGGTAATGCCACAGAAGATCCTAACCTTCATATCCAAAACTTCTGTGACTATTGCTCCACAATTAGACAAACTGGAGTATCCCAAGAGCATATTAGGGAGATGTTCTTTCCCTTCTCTTTAACAGGAAAGGCAAAACTCTGGATCAATAGTCTTGACCGAGTTGCCTTACGAATAGCCGACTGGGATGGTCTAGCTCTTGCTTTCTATCAAAAGTACTTCCCACCAGAACGAACCGCACTCTTACGGAGTCAAATCACTGGATTCCGTCAGAGAGACGATGAAAGCCTTTACGAGGCATGGGAAAGGTACAAAGAATTACAAAGAGAATGCCCTCATCATGACCTTGATTCATGGTTCTTAGCTATCACCTTCTACAACAGTTGTTGTGGCGAATCGCGTCGTATCCTCGACTCCGCTAACAATGGTCGTTTCGATCAAATCGATGTAGAAATAGCTAGTACAACTATAGAGTCAATGGCAATCCACGACTCTCAGTATAGCAACTCGCGTGCTATGCCACTCAAAACCAAGCAGGACGATTCAAGTAAAGTAGCACTCCTAGAAGCCCAATTAGCCCTTCTGCAGCAACAAGTAGGAAGCTCTTCCCAATCCAAGGAACATGTTAACATCACTAACCACGTAGTGGTATCTGAGACATGTGGGGTTGGAGGACATAGTTTTCAAGAATGTAGAAGTTCAATAGAGCAAGTCAATGCCTATCAAGGATATAGGCAAGGCAACGCTTTCTCAAACTTCTATAACGAGAACACAAAGAACCATTATCCTTTTTTGTCCTACAAAAGCACCAACATTCAAAATCCCCACCATCAAATTCAACAACCATCCATACCACATCAACAGAAGCCCTACAATCCACCTGGTTTTCAAAACCAGAGACCTCCATTTCAACCCAACTTCAATCAACCTTACCAACACCAACCTCAACACCAACCACCCCAAAATCAAAGCCAACCCAATGACTCAAGCTTGAGCAAAATTGAATCCATGCTTCTCCAAGTTGTTCAAAAACAAGATTCAATGTTTGCTCAACTTCAAAAGAGTGATCAAGCTCAAAGTGCTGCCATCAAGATGCTTGAAACTCAAATGGCCCAATTGGCTGCCTCTAATGCCCAAAGAAAACAAGGCCAACTTCCACCTCATGGTGAGCAACCGAGGGACACCGCAAATGCTATCACCCTTAGGAGTGGTACCACTTATAAGGAACCTCAGCAACCCAAAGAACCATAAGTTGAGCCTACACAAGTAGAGAGCCAAAAAGAAACCCAACCATCCACCGCTAAGGAAGCGGAAAACAAACCTGAAAAGAAGGATGAACATGAAAAGGAACCCATCAAAATCCAAGTTCCATTTCCCCAACGTTTAAGGAGAAATCATAAGGAAACCCAGTTCAGCAAATTCATGGAAGTAGTCAAAAACCTCCAAGTAACGGTTCCCTTCACTGAATTAATCACTCAAATCCCTTCTTACACGAAATTCATGAAGGATATCTTAACAAAGAAGAGGACTTTGGATGATGTTGAAATCATAGCATTCAC
Source organism: Heliosperma pusillum (assembly GCA_022085475.1). NCBI lineage: Eukaryota > Viridiplantae > Streptophyta > Magnoliopsida > Caryophyllales > Caryophyllaceae > Heliosperma > Heliosperma pusillum. The sequence goes on from JAIUZE010013850.1 coordinate 13,624, forward strand.
GGCTGAATGCAATGCTTTATTGCAAAACAAGTCCTCTCCTAAGTTAAAGGATCCTGGTAGTTTCTCTATACCTTGCACTTTAGGCACCTACACAATCGATAAAGCTTTATGCGATCTAGGTGTTAGTGTAAGCGTTATGCTCTATTCCATATGCGAAAAATTGAATATGGGAATTCTCAAATGCACTAGTATCACTCTGCAAATGGCAGACCGTTCTCTAAAACAACCTATGGGAGTTTTTGTAACACCCGGAAATGTACCCTATTTTTCTAGTAGAAATATTTTACGAAACTTTTTCAGCAAATTTAAGTTTTAATTTATAATTTTAAGTTTCGAGTCGAATTTAGAATTTCCGAGTTCGTATTTGGAATTTCTGCGAGATTTCATGAAAAAGCCGTCTTAAGTCAAGTTTGACTGTCTTGACTTTGAAAATCGTCTTTGACTTTTTCTCTCATAACTCACACAACTCCTTTCCTTAACCTAAGATCTCATTAAACACAAAATCAAACACAAAACCCCTTTCTTCTCCCTTAAGAAATCTCATCTTTTCCCTCTTTGATTTCAATCTTAGAATTGGCGTAGTTTCTTCGTTACTCGATAGAATTTACGTAAGTTTATCTTATTCTTCCTCCCGTACCTTCCTCTATTCGTATTGATGTTAAAATCATCGTCTTTCTCGCTTTTCAAATTTCCCGTCTTTCTCAAGATGAACTTTATTCATCTTTTTGCGATCTAATTGTAGGTGGTGACCTCCAAGATCCCGACAAAGACTATTTCCTTATAGAAGAGGAGCTTGACGATCATTAGAGACGCTTAAAGGTACCGGTGAAGGGTTACTCGGTATCACTTACGTGTTTTACATGTTTATATGCTAGAAAATCGTATTAGATTACGATTAGGAAGATTAGGATTCATGCTATGATTAGTAAATGATGTTATATGATGAATATTGATGATATATATTGATTGTGGATGATTATTTGAAGTATATATGAGAATTGAAATGATTTGGAAATGAATTGGTTAAGTGTAAGAGGCTCTCGGGTGAACTGGGGTTCCCTGCCGGTCGACCGGCCGCCGGTCTGCCAACCGGCTGGGAACACTCCAGTAACTCATTTGGAAACTTTGTTTTTGCATGAAGAGGTGCTCCAGGCCGGCCCACCGGCCACCGGTCCATCCACCGGCCTGGAACACATCAGTATGGGAAGTTTTGGTTTTGGTGTGATGTTCTGTGCCGGTCGACCGGCCGCCGGTCCACTGACCGGCCCAGACCTCTTTTCTCTGTTTTTTTGGGTTTTTGCCTGTGTTCTGAGCCGGCCCACCGGCCACCGGTCTCCTGCCCGGCCTGCAACACGGCTGTGTTGTTTTCCTTTGACTTTTAAAACTCGTAATTTATAATAGTTTGCATGATCCATTTACCGTATAATTTTACGTAATGTCTTATAATATTCATGTTTTGGGTATATGATATCTCTTTCGCATGTATCACATGTTTTGTGACGGTTTTCGATATGTTCCCACTTTGAGTCGGTTTTAACAAATGAGTCGGTTTGAGCACTATTTGGTCTTGTGCTTTGTATTCTCATTCCCTTGGCTACCTTCCCGTTCGTAAGGCTGGAATGTCGGAACGGAGAGGTATCCTACTGCTTAAATGCATGTGTTAGTGGGCATATGACGACGTTGTTGGGAGTTGACCGCTATGCGTTGTTCGACCCGGCCGTCAAATGTTGTATACTTGCGAGGTGGTGTTATTTGCATGTAGCGTACCGCTTGTTATGAGGCTTGAGCTGTTTTTCCGCCTCTTTCGTGAATTGATCTACCGAATTTGGGGTACTCGGCATATATTTTATAAGCCCGAGTCTTGGATGCGAAACGCTTTATCGCAGGTCGAATCGGAAAATGTGATTCCGAGAATCTGGCCAGGTTTAGATTAGGAGCCGTTTAATTATCGTTCCTACCAGGAGGAAATTAGTCTACATATACGAAATGTAGCATAGTGTATGAGTTCAGGGAAACGCTTTATCCCGTGGATGCCTTTTAATCATACTTGCCATGTACACGATGCTAGTGCGTTTCATTTACCGTGAGAGTTGTCGTCTTGTGTCGTTATTTGAATGCGTGATTTCATGATATTGTTCATGGTCATTGCATGATTGGACACCGTCATTGTCTTGGTTCGTGAATGGATGATAATATGTTGGATATTATGTGATCATCGCATGACTTGACTGGTTTGTCTGTCGAGTCTCAATCTTATCAATCTTATACCGCTAACGGTGAGATGCAAGCCCTAGTGAGCGGATTCGATTGCCTAAGAGTGTCTTTCCCGAGTCTTTGAATATCATGATGGATTCGGATTTGTGCCTCTTATGTTCTTATCCTTATCTATAGAATTGCCTATCTATTCTATCTGGCAACTCACATGTATATAATATATATGCATGCTCTACTTTTGTATTTCCTTATATGTACGTTAAAGGTGATATGGCTGGGAGAACCCGGAGTTACTCCCCACTGACTGTGGCGTTCATGTTTTTCATGAATGAACAGGTTGCTTGCATGGAATGACTTTTTGGATATGATATTTTGGGGTTCGGGTGTGAGCTAGCGGGCGTTGTCCCTGGAAGATTAACCTCTAGACGATATTAGCTAGTTTTGCTAAACACTTGTTCTTTGCTAACATTTTAAGAGACCCCGTCTCTTTGTTGTATTTTCCGCTTTTAGTTGTAATATTTTGACACTCCTCGTCTTATTTAACTTGCATGTATAAAAGTTTTTAAAACTACTTATTTCCGCAATATAATTCACATGCTTGTTTGTTTTATATTTCCGCATTCGCGAGGGTTGTCACAGTTGGTATCAGAGCTTTATCGCTCCCGACGCACACACGTGAACCCTAAACTTAAACTACTTGACCTTGAAATAATAAATGAGAGATGGGTAGAACTTAAGGACCTAAGTTGGTAGTCTTTGGTGTACTTGATGTTTGTTAGGTTCTAACTTGTTTGTTGATTGTGTTGAGTGATGTTATGTTTGTTTGTATCTACCGTCTTAAGGTGGATCTTGTGTTACCTAGGAGAAGTATTCTCTACCGAAGATTGAAGATTTACAAGCCTAATTTAAGTGTATTTCTTCCTCATCGATGTATTCTCTCGTCCTTAATGTATTATGCTCTCTTCTTTCTATCTAAGTGCTTCCTTCTCTTCCAAATTGTTTGCCTCTTGGAAATTACTCTTGATAGTTCCTCCATCTTACAATTGGTATCCTTACCTTCCTCTTGTAACATTCTTGTGGATGCCATACCCTTTAGTTTGTGGCATATTGTACTTGGTTGGAAGAATTTTAGACTTTGTGGACTATTAATGTTTGTTAGAATGAACTTGTGATTTGAGGAAAATGGTATAGATCTAATTTCACCCTATGGTGGTGAGAGTTGGTATCCTTGAGGAAAGTGTGGTAAGGTATGTTTAATGATTTTAATGCTTGATGCTTGCCATGACTAATGTAGTTCATGGTATTTGATGGTGTAAGGTTGAATGAGTTGGCTAGGACTTCTTAACCCATTAGTAGTTTAGTCTTTTGGACTTAGAAGTTTTGTATTGTTTTAAAGACCATGCTTATGATATGTTTATTTGGTGTAAATAAGAAGTTTAGAATGATATCTTGAGGTGCAAAATGCTTTTGAGACTAAGTTACGTCTTGTGGTTTCCTGTGGTGTGTTTGTAAGTGTAGGCTTGGTGGAAAAGCATTTGGCTATAGTTCTTGGATTTAAAGATATGATCTTATCTTATGGTATCGGAGACTCGTTTGAAGTAGTAAGGTTTCGTTGTAAGTTGAATCATATTACTTGATGATTATGATGTGAGTTATGATGGAAATACCTTGGGATGTTAATGATGATGTTTGACTTGAGGTTGTACTTTGATAATAATGAACTCGTGGGCTATAGACTTGAAAATGACCGAGTATAAGAGAGTATTTGTTAGTCTTTCAATTAAAGAAACCTTTGAGGTTGTGTTGAATATGTGAGCTAAAGGAATGTTATTATACTTGAGTACAATTCCGCAATTGGGAATCCGTGTGATATGAAAGGATGGATGAATTGGGTTGTAGTCGATTTATCAAGTCTAGGTGTACCTTACTTTGATGATTGCTCGTGGTATGATGGTCCCTTGTAAGAGGCCTTTGTAAAGGAATAATTAAGTGGTTTTATTATCGCATTAAGTTTGAAAGGAGAAACTTTGTGTATTAAATCTTAAACCCTTACTCGTGCCATCATTCCTTTCCATTTCCATTCTTGAATGTTTTTGTCAAGATTGATCTTTAAGAAATTACAAGCTCGTACTTTCTTTCTTACTTAGATATCTTCATAACTCTACTATCTGCTTTGTCTCTTTCTTGACCTCGTTATTTTCAGTGCTCCTCTCTTGTAATCGCGTGCCTTATTTATTCCCGTGTTCTCTTTGAGATTCCTTATCGTTTTCTATCTCGTTGATGCTTCATCTTTCCTCTAGTGGATTGGATGTCTCGTTTGTTTGGCTTAGAGAATCAATGTCATGTATTTTGGGATTCTTTAGCTAGAATATATGTCTTTGGATTGAGTCAATTTCATGTTGTATTTGATCATGGGAAATAAGACTTAAGCTCTAGGATGAATCCTAATAGTGATAATATATCCTCTCGTAGTGGTTTAGATTTGGAGTTTGGTATTGTAGTGGTATTTTGAGAATTGAGTGGATCATGATAATAGTTCGTTGTTTCGAGATATTGGAATAGTTACCTTGGAGACCATTTGGGGATTAGATGTCTGTAAATGTTGGATTCTAAAAGAGACTTTGCTTTGGTAATTACGACTGGTCACCATATTTTGAGGAATATTTTCATAAGTGAAGATCGATGCATCTTGAGTTATAGTTGAGCTGGATGATTTGAATAGTTGTATCATCGCCATGTCCTTAGCCATATAGGACTTGGATTTTGTAATTGATCTCTCTTGAGGTTTTGATGGGTTGTAAAAGAGAAATTTCTTTAAGTTTAGGATATTAAGCCTTGAAGTACTTTGAATCGAAGAATTGGAATGGTGAGCCCATTCATCTTATGATTGGTGGTAATTATGCTTTTCTAGATATAATTATTTAGGCTTGTGGATTCGAGTGTAATAATTGACTGGACTAGGGATGTTCGAATACATTTAGGAATCTTTCATGTGGATTATTTAATTGTGGATTTTCCCTTGTCGATAGACCTTAGTTAATGCTAGTTGGATACTATATATTCGGGTTCGTAGTTTGACCTGATGATTGTTAAGGATTTTGTAGAATCTAATGATTGAAGCGGTTAAGGTATGACCGAGATGAGTTACATTCTTTTGAGGACTATCTTATTAACGATGTTTGTGATGTTAATTGGATAAGCCCTTAGAATGATGTGGCTATAATTTGGGTTTGGCGAAAATGCCCGAGAAATTGACTATGATGACTTTTGTATTTGAGTGGAGTGTTTGGTTCTTAGGTTTTCTTTCCCCTTGTGAGCAATTGCTTTGTCGTTCATTTCTCCTTTTGCCTTTCAAATTGACGCTTATTCAATTTGTTATTCTTTGGACATTGTCCTTCTTTCCGCTATTACTCGTTTCGATAAGCCTTCTTGTTTCTTTTTACTCGTTGTGTTTATCTTTTATTACCATGATTGTGAGTTTGATGTTCAAATTACTTTTATGTGTGTGCAATGCTTGTTTGTCTTGAGTGTACGAATTTAGAAAATTTTCAAATTTTCACGATGGATTTCACATTTATCCTTTTAAAAGAGTTTTAGAAATGAAATTTCTACTTTCATTTTTCGAAAATGGATTTAGGTTGCTCTTATATTGGATTTTGCGTTTGGTTGGATGTTTGCACTTGTTATTGGAGACGTCTGATAACTAGTCCTGCACTTACTAACACTTGTTTTGATTTTCGATTTCATTATTTCGGCATTGCTTTGATTTGGATAACTAGAGTTCTCGTTCGCGACGAGCATTCTTGAGATCCGTAAATAAAGTTTCGCACTTATGAAAAATTTCCTTAAAACGCTTTCGAGAA